>APFE030104978.1:24015-50582 GCA_000404065.3 Pinus taeda | reverse complement strand
AACAGTGACAAACCTTACAGAGAGAGCCCTCTCTGATTACAGCTGGGCTAGAAGCTGTAATCCAAAGATTGGTTAGTAGTTACCCCGGCCGTATTCCCTTGGGAGTCATAGGGAACAACCTGGGTGTTAACAATGCCAAAGGTTGATATGTATAAGGTTTGGTCAGGTAGAAATAGAGTTGGAAAATAAATATGATGGTCAAGATGATCCTAGAGAGCACATCCAACTTTGCATGACAACATGGAAGGAGATACCGCGAGAAGAATCGGTGCATGGGTTCATCCACACATTGGAGAAAATTCCTCAAAACTGGTATCTAGAAATAGAACTTCGACATGGTACTTTGAACTGGGTGGAGATGGTTGATGGGTTTATATTTACATTTAGCTTTGAAGATGATTGTCCATATATAGATTCAACCCTTCATATAGTTAAAAAGAATATTTTTGAGAATGAAATTCCACTCACTTGGCAGCATGATTGGGTTGCGCAGCTACATAATGTACTAGAATGCTACAACATCACTACAAAAGAATATGAAGACCATCACAATATTGACATAGAAGAATCTGAAGGCTACCACGAGGTGAATGAACCTGAGTTAGAAATTCCTGATATAACAAAGCCATTGAAGACAAACAAGGTGAATATAGGATCAGAAGAGGAGCCGAAGTTTGCAGCGATAGGAGATTATTAGGATGGAGAAACAATCAACGAAGTGATAGATATTATGCATGAATACCAGGAGTTATTTCCCACTAAGTTTTCATATATGAAGGGTATAGTAGGAGATTTAGGAGTTATGAAGATTCCTCTAAATCCTGATGTGAAGCCAGTTAAGCAAAGGCCTTATAGACTAAATCCAAAGTACAAAGAAAAATTGAAGATACAAATTGACAAAATGATAGTAGCTGGAATCATTGAACCTATGGAAGAATCAGAGTGGGTAAGTCCTATGGTGGTACAAGAAAAGAAAACACAAGGAGAAATCAAGATTTGTGTTGAATTAAGGAAGTTAAATGATGCATGTCCACATGACCAATTCCCTACTCCTTTCACTGATGAAGTTTTCTACAACGTAGGAGGTCAGGAAGCCTATTCATTTGTAGATGAATTTTCAAGATACCTTTAGATTAGAAGTGCACCAGAGGATCTACATAAGACCACCTTCATACAGAATGGGGTTCATATTAGTATACATTGATGTGTTTTGGATTGAAGAATGCTTCTACCATATTCTCAAGAGTGGTGTTTCTATCTTTCAAAGAATATATTCACAAGTTTTTGGATGTATACTTCGATGATTTAATGATTCGAAACATGCAAGAAATATCAGATTTCTTTGAATATCAAGAAGTGCATATTTTCTATACCTTTTGGTATATTACTGGGACATATTGTTTGTAAGCAAGGATTGATGTGGATCTTGCGAAGATTCCTATTATTGTGAATTTACCTCCACCAAAGATAGTGAGACAGCTTCACACCACATTGGAACATATAAGATATTACAGAAAATTTATCAAAGGATATGCACAAACCACTATGCCTATGGATACACTATTGAAGAAAGATGTGACTTTTCAATGGAATGAAGAATGTCAGAAAAGTCTCGATATATTAAAGGAAAGGATGGAAATTATGCCTATCTTGATTTTCCTAAACTGGAATAAGGAGTTTCATGTTCATGTGGATGCTCCATGCATAGCTTTAGGAGTGGTATTGACACAACTTGGTGCAGGAGAAATCAATCAATGTATAGCTTTTGCAAGTAGAAAACTGTCTAAAGCAAAGAAGAAATATACAACTACAGAAAAGGAAGGAATGGCTATGGTATATGATTTACAAAAGTTATACATTATTTGTTGGGATAACAAATTTTCAAGATGTTTACAAATCACTCTGCACTGAAGTATTTGGTCAATAAGCCTGTTTTAGGAGGAAAAATTTGTAGATGGCTATTATTATTTCAGGAGTATGACTTTGAAGTTGTTGTTAAGCTAGGAAGTCTAAATGTTGGACTTGATCATTTGTCAAGGTTTGAAAGATGATAAGAACCAACGAATATAGAGGATAATCTTCTTGATGTGCAACTGTTTACGATCAAAATAGTGAATGATCACTTCGCTGATATTATTTAGTTCTTAACCACAACGATGGCTCCTTCAGAATACACTATGCAACAGAAGAAATAACTAATGGTTAAGGATTTTTTTTTCACTAATAACAAGACATTTGTATAAGATGGGACTAGATGAAATACTACACAAGCATGTTCCTAAGCACAAAAGATAGATAATTTTAACAGAATCTCATAGTGGCGCAACTGGTGGAAATTATGTAGGGAAAGATACTATGTATAAAATTTTAAGAGAACTATTAAGGTGGCCTACACTATACAAAGATGAAAATGAGTACTGTCGAGTTTTTGATGTCTGCCAAAGAACAGGAAAACCTTTAAGAAGAGGTAAAATGCCACTAATGCCACAAATAACATTGCGGACTTTTGATAAATTGGCTATTGATTTTGTTGGACCTATTAATCCACTGGGAAAAAGGACTGGTGCGAGGTATATAATCACTATGACTCATTATTTGACAAGGTGGGCTAAAGCACACCTAGTGAAGGATTGCAGCGCAAAAGCTATTGTGAATTTCATCTTTGAAACATACTGTCCAGATTTGGGTGTCCAAAGATATTGATAAGTGACCAAGGGTCACATTTCTTGAATAAGACCATTGAAGCATTAACTAAGGAATTTCAAGTTTACCACCAAAAGAGCACTCCTTATCATCCTCAGGCAAATAGAACTGTGGAAGAATTCAATAAAAAATTGGAGAATGCACTGACCAAGGTATGTAATTTAAGATGATAGATTGGCAGAATTTAAGAATAGATATGCATGTAATGACAAAATCTAAACAAAATCGGGACAAAATCAAATCTAATGATGAGGTTCGAAGGCCAAAATTGTTATAAATAGCTAACTCCCTCTTAGATTAAGAAATTTGTTGGATCAAGAGCTCGACTAATTAATAGTGCGAAGAAGTTATAGGAGACTTCACTGTGTATGTCATTTGAGCGATATTGGGAGGAGATTGTGTGGAATTTTCTAAAGAAGGGATTGTATAGAGTCATGGAAACTGCTGATATGTCCATGCAAGCAGTTGAAACACCCACAGTAGCATCACCCACAGTGGCAACACCATCAACACGAAAATAGTGGAAATCACCAAGGAAGAAGCCAATCACGGAAGAAAGAATTAAAAAATTGAAAGAAAAGAAGCCTGCCAAACCTGTGAAACCTCAAAAGTAACCTAAGTAGGTCAATATTGGTGAAGAATAATTAGAGGAAATATAGACAGAGGAAGGTGGTGGATTGTTCATCTCACCTTTTCCCTCATACATCCCACTGAGGAAGCCAAGTGATAAACCAATATAGGATTCCAAAGACATGAAGTATGGTAAATTTACACCACTATTTCTGGAAGCTGTGCCATTTTCAGGAGAGATTTTAGGGAAAATTCTATAGCTCAAATTTATAGATTATGGTTTTAATGACCAAAAGAGTACCCTGAGTTCACACCAAACCAGTACTTGAAGAAAGTTTACTACCAAAAGAGCAGAGTAACGAGATTGGAACCACAATGGTGGGTGAATGGGTTAGTGTAGTCAGGACTGTTCAATATGTTGAATGTGCAGCACTTCCGCAGAAGTTTAGAAAACATAGTGTGTGTGTGTGACAATTGTTAATATCAATACATCATGGGCACATGTGGATGGGGAATAATATCCCCATAGACCAAATTGTGATATGGAGGATGAAAAGATTACCATACCAAGGGTGGAACCCCGTGGAGGAGTTTGTGGGAGAGGATCGGGATCACACTTTGGTGGACAATATGAATAAGAAGTACAGGATGATCAAAGGAAAAATGGGTTATGACATAAAATCGATTAGAAACCAAGAAATTTTCTTTGCCACATACATTTTGGCTGGAAATATTATGAGGAAGTGATGCACAAATGAAGTTCTTGCATCAGTGGTGTCTTTAGCTGCGTAGTGAAAAAATTGAGTCTAGTATCACTAGGGTGGATACTTGTGCAAGGAATTCCTAGACGACTGCCACGAGGTCTAGGAGAAAGGTGCATCTTTCCACTACACTTGGTTAATATTGATCATTGTTATGTTAGCGTGGAAAGAGCCAAAGGACACACAGTTCCCTTCGATGCCTTCAAGGTATGCTTTGCTGTGGCATGCCACTCAAGCATCATGAGTGCAGTAGAATAGAATATTTATCATATTATATCAAATGGATCTACACATGTTAGTAAACCAACATCTGCACCTTTCACCAAGTTTGCACAAATAGTACAACCCTGTGGCAAGGTCCAAGGCATATTTTCATAAATTTTACATATAAACACACATAAACACAAAGAACAAATGGCATGCATTTCCATTTATGGTCACAAAAGATGATATTTTAGAATTAGTATAGACATGGCCCATAAAATGGATGATTCTGCTGGAGGAAGTAGGAGACAACACGATAAAAGAAGAAGAGTTGGACACTTCACAGCATGGAGAAGATACTGGAAAAGATAAGGAGCAGGAATCAGAGGAAGAGGAGGAGGAAGGACACCACTGAGAAGAACACCATGATGAACAACAGCATGAGGAGGAACCTCAAGGAGGTGAGGATACGAATGAGGAGACAGGAAAGGTAGAAATAGAGAAAGCTACCACGAAGAAAATAAATATCTAAGGCAAAGCTACCATTAAGAGAAGAAAGAAGCATAAGGTAGATAAAACAAAAGAAATGAAACCAATGGTTCTCACTGAGGGTAACTTCTATCAAATTAGAGACAAGGTTCAGGTGATAACAATGGAATCCTAGAATAGGGTGGAAGATCTCTATGGAGATCTTATCACAGGTGTGTAGGAGAGGATTGTAGAGTTAAATATTTATTCATTATCAGTTAGAAAACTTGCACAAATAGAGGAAAGGGTTATAGAAGGAAGGTCGGTAGAGCCTTCCCTTCAAGAAAGGCTGACACAGATAACCACACGGGCTCTACAATTTGAATCAGAAAATATCCAGCAACAGGCCAAGGAATGGACACATATCAACATCAACATCGTAGCAGCTCCACTGCCAACACTATACAAGTTGCATGAGGAGATTATAAAAGAGATAAAGCTAAGAGAACAATAGACTTCAAAGCTTAATATACAGGTGGAAAAGGAGTGTGGCAGAAGCTTGAGCAGACAATACAAGAAAAAGAGAAGATAGAAAAAGAGTATCATAAGCTCAAGGATGCAGTGGAAACAACATGTAAGGGAATTCCAAACCTTGATGTCCCTAAAGAAGAGCCAATAGGAGACAGGGTTACGAAGCTTGGCCATGAAGTCAAGGAGAAGAAGGATAAAATTTCCGCAATGAAATTCAAGTATGAGATGTAGATCACTAAGCTGCAAATGAAGTTGCAACTAACTACACTATAGAAGGTAAGAGACCAAAGGGAGATTGACTTAAAGAGTGGGATGGCCAACACCTCTGCAACATTAGTAGACTTTGGAAAATTTCTGGATGAAAGCATGCAAATTTGGACTTCGCTGTAATAAGATCCAAATGTTCAAAAACTATAGGAGGAAATGTAGCAAAAGAAACATCAATTGGAGGAGAGTTGGGCAACTGTGAAGACTTTTCCAATCTCATAAAGGCTCACAAAAATTAATGAGTTAAAGGATATACAAAAGAAAATTGAAGAGTTGAAGAAGGAGGAGAAAATTTTGATAGAAAGGACTTAGCCTTGTCAGTATGAGGCCCTCTAGCTATCACATGCATTGGATGAGAATCTTAAACATCTTTGATAAAGGGAGATGTTGGCATGTTGGGGCCTAACCTAGGTTCAAAGGTGATTTAGCCAAACAAATCCTAGTACTACTGGCCTTTTTGGCAACAATCCGCAGAGCGCGGAATGAGGTCTCACTCGAAGTAGCATGGGAGGGTGCTAGAACCAGGTTTCCGCACACTAGAGATGGCTGATGAGTTCAAGTGGTCCGCGATTCGACCCTGCGTGCACGTCGCCATGCACGCTTACCTGTACCTCGCAGCCTGAGATGTTGCCTTCGTGCAGTCCTACTCGGGGGCCAAATTCTATTATTACTAAAGTCCTTACTAGTATTCCATCGTTAGTTGATTAACTTAGCTTATTTGCATGTGTAAAGTATACTTAGCAATATAAACCATTCATACAAGTGCACATAGTAAATAAACAATATATTTGAAATTGATATCAAACATGTAATAACTCAAGAATAGATACATAGAATTTGGATAAAACTTCTCTTTATTATTCTCTTCTTTGGTTACAAACGTGACTCCACCCTGCGCACTCTGCTGCAGGGGTCCGCACACTCAGCTATGGAAAACTAGGCCTCTGCACACTCAGCTGCAGAGCCTTTTCCTACTCTACAACCCAAGACACACTTAGACAATTTCTTTGTGCTTCTACTTCTCTATCTCATACTTCGCTCTCCCTCACTCACTTTTACACTTAGAGCCTCGCTCTATTTATACAATCCCATGGTCTGTGGACCATGGGTAGGCCAACATTACATTACAAACTAGGGTGGACAACCCTATGACTCTAACATACTTATGTGCCCGCAATTCGCGGGGCTTTACAACATCATTCAGTCAAAACATGGGCTTTGAGCCCCAAAACATGCCTCGGGGGGATTCCATGCCCAACATCTCCCCAACACAAACATCATGACTCACCCTCGAGTCACTTTATCAGGGTGGTGATCTTGGCATGGAGTTCCTCCAATTGTCTTTGAACTGTGCTGATGTTGGCAGCACACTGCACCTTTTCTTGCTAGATTTGTTGCATCCTCTGTTTTGAGACCTTTGTGTCTAGGGAACATCTCTACATTAACGTGTGCATTCCCTGTATGTGTGCCAACTTTCCTTCGATGTTTGTTGTGATAGTGAAAGCCTCGTCGATCCACAGCTGGATGCACGCTTTGAGAACTGCTTCCTTATGTCACGTCACGTCCACCTGTTCCTTCAGTGCCTTGGCTTACTTCATCCTTGCAAGCCGCTGAGTGAGGACTACTATCTGTGCAGTTCCTCTAAAACTATCATATAGCTGTTGAAGTTCTCGTGCCTCTGTCTCCAGGCGCTGGATGTTGGGGTCCTCCTGCAGAGTTGTGAGGACCTCAAGTGCTTGCTCCAACAAAGTGGTACAGTTTTGTACTGCACCTCCAATTTCTTCCAATCCCACTGCAATAGCGCTAGTGCATTGTTCTCAGACCTCCGGGGGAGTGGAAGGCTGCAACTTTAGCCATAGCTCGATGATCTGAATATTCAACTCCAACTGAACCTTGGTTTTTTCTTCTCTAGCTTTGTAGACTCTAGTTGCCATCTTGTGAATTCATACCTCTACTCGTAGATCTTCTGGGATGGCCAGCTCCAGGACACGTCAGCAAGCATCATCTACCACCTACGCCAACTGTTGGTTCTATGACACCAATTCATTGCACTGCAGACTGAGTTGTTCCATGTTGATATTTTGTTCACTGAGAACTTAGATCGCGTAGCTATCTCTAGTGCGTAGCTCTGCTATTATACCATCTTGTAGCAGATACAATGTCTCTCATGGAAGGGCAGCCAAATTAAGGCCAAGGCCTTTGATCATGTTAACTGCAAATCTGTCGGTCTCATTTGCTGCTACTAGGGCTCCTTCCAATAACACTATGGTGTTTTCCATCCATGCGCACAACATCTGCTCTGCTGCCAAGGATCCTACTACGAGGTGGGTCGAAAGGGTATGCACCTGAGGGGGCCACACCTGTAACTCTTGTAGCTATGCCCTAAGGGCCCCCTACACAGTTTGGGGCTCCTGCATAAAATCCTGAAGGGCCTCATTGGTAACATCATGAATCATCTCCCTGATGTCATGGAGGTCATCTTTAGTTAAGGTGATCAGGTTAGTGGCCAACTTCAAGGCGTTGACCTTCTTTCGTGGTCTTGTTCTCTTTGTCATGTGTGAGTGCTTCAGTTGTGTCGATGTGGTCCCTGGGTCCATGCTCCCTTCTATTGTTTCTGCTTCCTCTACCCCCTGCCCCTGTGAGGACGTTGCTTGGTCCTCATCCATCTTCATTGTTGCTTCTTCTGTCACCTGTGCTACTGTTGCTACTTCTGCAACCTTTTTCTTCTCTGCAGCTTTTTGTGTCACTTCCAGTGCTGCCCTTTCCTTAGCTGCTGTTGTTTCCTTCCGCCTTTTCTCAGCCAATTGTGTGATGTGGAGCTTGGCATCGTCCTTCTTCTTCTGTGCTTCCACCTTCTAAAGTTCTGCTAGGACTGGGGCGCACCATTCCGGAAGCCATGTCTCCAAGACAGTGAAGATGGCCTCGTTAGCAGCTATAAACAAGAGCTTTGTCCACTGCTTTGTTGTATCCTTGCATGCCCTAATGTATACATTATGCATGTCGGCTTTGAATTCTACAAAATGATGTAGACTATTGTACACCATAGGCGACAAGCGCGACCGCTGATTGATCCACATCCGGATGCTCATCTCCATGAGAACCCAGAAGATTTTGGTGTCGCGTATCCATCTTGCATCCTTTGTGGCCTAGAGCGAAGCGTACTTCATGGCCTCCGGTAATTCTCTGTCAATGCTGGGGAATTGAATGTCCTTCGGCAGTTCCCTCGCTACAAGCATTATGGATAACAACAACCAAAAATAGTGGAAGGTTTTACCCTACTCCTCGGCTTCGTGACAGTTCTACAAAAATTCCTCGCAGAGGAATTCAGACCAGTTGAACTGGGCCCCCTCCGCGTACTACTCGACTAGTGTGACCACCGATGCCGGTACCTCATCGGCATGACACTTCCTCGTAACGTTTCCAGACAAGAGTTGGGTTGCTACGTGTACCCCTTTTTCTTTAATGTTGGAGATGGTGTAACCCCTCTTCTTCTTCTCCAGCTTGTATTTTGTCTTCATCACTTCTACAAGGGCCAAATCATTGCCCTTTCATTTGGCTATGGTTGCGGGGTCCTTTCCTTTACAGGGGAGTTGAGAAATGTAATGAATGAGGTCTGTTGTGATGGGAATGGGCTCCTCTAGCCATAGATACCCATCACGCACCAGACAGAGCAGCTGCCTGATGTCAAAAATGGTGATGGTAGTGCAATGGAAATGCGGTATCCATAGTAAGTGCAACAACTTGACCTTTTCCACACTGTGCAACCACTTCTGCGGCTCTAACGTTTTCACCGCGCCCTTAGTGTTTTGCTTCATTAGGTTCCCTGTCTCTATGTGAGGGAACTTCTCGCGGTCAGCGAGGTCCTAGTCTTCAAACTTCATGGTTGGCACACGACCCAGGTGCGTGCCTTCAAACACTATGCCATCAGGGAGGAGCAGAGTTTGGAGTGAACTCTTGGTTTTGTCTAGGTCCTTCGGCACTTTCATCTTCCCTTTCCGCGGAGGGACATATTTGGTCAGTTTTGTTGCCGAGCGTATAGGTTGAATATCCTCCTCCATATATTCATCTTCTTCTGTTGTGATAGTCAAGGCCTATAGATCTTCTTCTTCTTCATCCATGTCGATCGTGACAACTTTCCCTTTTTCTGCCATCGATATCTGCTACATAGTGGATTCCTTGGGGACACGCGTACGGGGGCCATTACTTGTTTATCTTTCTTGGGCCTCAGTGTTTGCGGTGATTTGGGTATTTCTGCCACAACCCCGACGCCTTTTGGAGCATCCTCCATCATTAGGGTTTGCGTGGCCTCACCGGTAGTTACCTCTTCAATTCCCAAACCATCCTTAGTTGTTGTTAACATGTCTAGGCTGTATTCTGTCACTCGCAAACTCAGGGTCTCAATTATCACTCGGCTCACAATGCTCAGTGCTCTGATCAAGCGCTCAATTCTTAAATGACCAAGTGTTGTTCGCTGGCTAGCTCTTTGTGTTTTATAGTTCCTTTTGAAATTGAATTCGATTGTTCCCCCCAATTTCAGGCCATTAATGCTTTCTTGGCGGTAGATTTTCCCAAATATTTCCCATAAATCACGTCTTAAATGCTTGTCGTCCACCCCATTTGGCCTCAAATCGAGCATCCCATCATGAATAGTGACTTCAATGTTCACTTTCCGGCTAACCCACACGACAGCGCAACCCTTCATGTGCAGTCGTAGACCCTTTGATGCTCTTGTTCTCCGCGCATCAATATCACGTAGTTCCCGGGCAGAATAGTTTATAGTCCTATGCTCCCTTTCAACTTCCTGGAGTGCTAAGATTGTTCTTCCTACAGCTAGTCAGGTGGTCGCACCAGCCATGTGGGGCTCCATCCCGTTCTCCACCATGGTTCGCGGGGAATCCCCTCCTTCCATTGTTGTGGTCGGCATCATGCACTCTACTATGTGCAACGCACTACCCTGGTCACTATGTTTGGTGATATTTGGTCTAAGCCAAGGCAGCAGACTAACTAGTTCACGATGATAGTTCTCCCACTTGTCAGTATGACTGTACAAACCTTGCCTTACCATCCTTAGTTTTTCGAAGAGAAAAGATTCCTTTATTTCATCTTCTAGCTTCTTGACCTCTACGTCCATCAAGGCACTTTTCTCCCTACCCGGTCTTTTCATGTTCGTGAAGTCTAAAGTTTCCATGTCGGATTTCTTCCTCAAGTCTTATGTGTTATGTTTCTCGTGGCTATGTAATTCCTTCATTTCAGGCTTCACATTTTGTCGTATCTATGGGTGCTACTATGCGCGGACTAGGCTTTGCATGCTCCATAGGGATTACAACCCTTGCTTCATACTTCAGCTTTGGAAGTGCTTGCGCCATGGGGGCTTCTCTCAATGAACCTCTGACATATCACATGCGATCATGGAATATTAAACAATACCCTTAATTTGAGTACATATTGGAAAATACCTCTAAAAATCATATTATTTAACCCCATACCAATATAAACACAATACACCTCCCTAATTTAAAAAACCCCTATTTTCACTAGATATTGTAGGTATCCATTTTTTCATCAACATTTTTTATACCCCTTTATATTTTTTCATTAACTCTTAGCTCCATTTTTTATACCTGTCAATATCAAAACACTTTACACCTTATATATCCCCCAATATATTATGTCAATTTTCCCTCATTATATATCCCCCAATATGAACCCACGTGCTATGGTATTGCTCCTGTAGTGAAGCCCCCGTGGCTCGGGCGGTCAGGGTTTTGCACATGGTCTTATAAACCCATAGAACCACCGGTACGCGTAGGTCCGAATTAGTGCGTCTCACATGGTGGACCGTGTTCAGCGCTTCATACACCTTGTCAAAGGCTTCTCTGTGTATAATCTTCAACTCGCTTGGTCTTATCGTACTTCATCGTTCATGCCCTTGTCTTGCCCACTCCTGCTTGTTGTTCTTGTTTCCTATCATGAGGACGGTGTGTGTTCGTGTAGGTTTCATACCATATGCCTGTACCCATCTAGAGAGGTGGGCGTGCAAGCTATTTCATCCATCATACCTAGCTTCCATCTATAGTTGAGGCTTTCCAAACCATATAAGCATCATTCTTTTGTAGTTGTACCAGTTCTCAAAACTCCTCTGATGCGTACCCCACCATATTGTGGGCGTAGCACGTAGTTCCCATTTCAGAGCATCAAAACGCTGCTTTTATAGCACCTCTTTTTCAAATTTGTTCAAGAAGTCATCCATCGCTGTCAACCCATCATACATCGATAGATCCCTTACCTCTCTTGTCATGCAGTGCAGTGATCTTACCATCATGTTGCAATTGAGTGTGGTTACCTCATGTAACCGGTTCTGCCATCATTCTATTTCCTCATCCGAATCCGATGTGCAGGATCTTTCACGCTCCCACAAAACAATGCCATCCATAGTTGGATTCACCTAATATGTTCCTGGGTGGTTATCTTGTAGAAATAGTCTAGATTGTCGTCGTTGTCATCATCACGCACTGGCTCCGTTTAGCACAATCCTTCGTAGGGTCTAAAGGTACAACTATGCATAGTGACTTTTTCTCAAAAATCATTTTGTGCTTCTTCAGATTTATCACTCCATTCATATCAATGGCACAATATATTGCCAGTAGCATGGGATAGGGATTGCTGTCATCGATAATCTCTATCACTTTGAAATCTACAAGTGCGCTTGCACCTTCGATATCTACCATTATTCCCTACAATATTCCCATCAATTGAATCTTCTGTTGATTCGTCATTTGCAATTGAATAGGGGACCATTGCAATGTGGGCCTACTAATGTGCTCCCATGTCTTCTTTGGCATTACGTTCGCCTCTGATCCTAAATCCAGAATCACTTGATCCATTTCATATTCCCTGATTTGTGTAGTCAACCTCATCTCCCTTCCTTTTTGTGTTGTGTGCTTCCCGAGCTTCAGGACTACGCATGGTTCTCCTAACCCAGTGCACCTAGTGATGAGTTCCTGCAGTCACTTCACAACCTTGCTATCATGCAGCAGCTTCATGCATGTCTCCAGAAAGGTAGTAAGCATTGATGGGTCCATCTCTGGTTCTAGTTTGTCTTTACTACCTGAAGTGGAGGCCTTCGTGAAGCTCTTCTTAGCTTCCATGAATGTCTCCTTCGCGTGCTCCAAATCGAACTCTAGTTCCTTTGTAGGAGCCTTGTGAACCCAAGCACTCTCTTTGGGTTGCTTACCCTTGTCATCTCCTGTCGTAGTACCACTTCGAAGCACGATGCTTAAATTATGGTCCTCTTCGCGCGGCTCAGACCTCATCATTTGTAGGTTCTGAGTCAAGGGAAGCTGGAGTATTCCTTTATCGCGTAACCTTGCTATTAGTGTAGGACAACCCTCCATATCATGATCAAACTGGGTACAATATAAACATGATGCTCTCATCAAATTTGTACAATCGCGAGCATAATTCCCTAGCCCTCCACAATTGTAACAAATCAGTTGTCCGCGACCCCTTTCTAGTCCCATTCCACCTCGACCTCATCAGCACCCCTGAAATCCAGTGCGTGCCATCCTTACATTTTGATCAAGGGCTCGAGTTTCAGCTTGAACTTCATAGGCAGGAGTCTAATCCGTCATTAGCTCATAACTTCTACAGGTGCATTCATCATGGCCTACTGATTTGCAAAAATTACAGAACAACTGTTGGGACATTTGCGTATACTTTTGTAATAGGTGAGAATTATCTGTATCATGCTCCCCTCCTATCTGACAAATCGTGCACCATAATGCAAGCACCACGCTCGGTCCTGCTTGTGCATCTGGTCTCAATGGCATTGACCCTCTTCCCGCTAGGTAGTTCGCGAAGACTAGACAATGGTCCTTGTCGTGCCCCTAGCCTTTTCATTTTATGCACCATACCTCCTCGCGTGCTTATGGGTAAGTTGTCCTATCTTGTTTCAAACTCTGCCTTTCTAGACACAAATTTTTTAGTTGTGCGGGGATTTGTTGGACTCCTTGGCCAAGATCTTGTATCGAGGTCTCGTGCAGTCTCATTGTAATCTCTAAAGCTTCGGCCTGGGTGGATAACTTCTGCTGCGATAGCATGGTCCTTAGATGCAGTGTTAGTGATGCTACAAACCATGCACGGTGTTGTCCATCCGTCAAGGTCATGTTGGCTTCGTGAATCACACCCTTGAGTCTCTGATCCAGCTCCCAAGGGGTCTCACTTGGAAGCATCATGATTTCCTTAAACTCGATAATCAACTGTGTCTCCAATTTTGGCCTTCTAAATTCCCTATTCAACGCAGCTTGGATATCCACGATCCCTGTGTTTGGATTGTCATTGGAATGCTTAGTGTACCATGTTAGTGCGTGATCCTACAACGCACTTACTAGCATTTCCTTATTTATATTGTCATCCACAACTCCTTGTTGTGACAGGTCCATTTGGGCACATCAACCCCAACTTACAGATCAGTACTATTAGGGCCCATCAACCCCTAATTCAGTTGTTACATGCCCTAAAGAAGCCATCCATCAGAATGCCTAGCTTCCCAAGAAGTTCCATGACTGAAATCATCCAGAAACTGCCTCTAAGAAGATCAGCGTAGGTAGGCCTTCATTATGGTGCACTGCAGTGCAGCTAATACACTACCAGTGTGCATTGTAGTGCACTTGGTCCCTCTTTGGCATCCGCTGGGTGAATTTGAGTGAATTTCCATGAGGGTTTGAAAGATTCCTTATCCATTGGGTGCCTCTAGAATTTTCTCAAGGCTATCCACTCCTTTGGGCTCATATTTGGATGAGGAAGGGAGTTAAGGAACATCAATCCCTTTATCCCTTCCTCTATGGAACTAAATTCTACGTCTTGGAGGGCATTCATTATCACCATTTATGGCATAACTTCCTTCATTCACCTATAAAAATACCACTCATCTAAGTGATCAGGGGCTGGAAATTATTGAATTATAGGGAGATGCTATTAATATGAGACTTGAGTTGATTTCACGTATTGTAATGATGTAAAAATGTCTTTCTTGTTATGAGGAGAGGATGGGATTGAACTGGAGGAGTGATGCTGGATTGAGCAATGGGTTGTAACTCTTCCTTTTACTAATAAAGTGATCAAAGATTTTTCCATATGCTTGTGTTATTCATTTATGCTTTCATATGTGTATCATGTTCTTGATTCCATGCTATGTTTAATCCATAGATCATTATCATATGCTTTGATCGGTTTTTGTCTTATGTCTATGTGCAGGTACTCTTCAAGCGTATTAAGTACAAAGAGGAGCAACAAAGTTGGTCAAGGGAGATAAGGAGTAAGCAAAAGCTACAGGTAGGCTTCTTTGCCTCTTATTTAATCTATTGATCATAGGAAAAGTAGAGAATGCTTTGCACTGTTGTTCTAGACTTAGCTACTAGTCTATGGGTTTAAGAATTTATCCGTAGACACTAAAACTTCCCAAAACAAATTGGTGACTCTACTGGGGAGCGATCATCCATCTCAGTAGCTTATTAGCCTCTTAAGACATTTCTACATACTGTACTTGTGGTCATTGATTGAATGTCAATCTTCTTTCATTGAAAATTGAGTTAAAATTGTGCCAAATTGCCTTCAAAATTTCTTACTGTCACTAGCACAGCCTAATGAAGGACACAGTGCATTGCAATTCACTTCCCGCATAGATCCAGTGCGCTTCAATACACTATCTCTGGTTGCTGCCTACACTGATCCCTTGAGGGTCAGTTTCCCATCTAGGAGCTGAATTTTTTGAGCCAATTTTATCCTATTTGAAAGATTTGCTGAATGTCAATGATGCCTTGTCTCTAAAAATAGTGTTTCATCTCCTTACCTAGCCCTACTTCGACTAGGATTGATAAATGTTTCTTATGTATTTACTTTGTCATTTTCAATCTATAGTCGAAAGTTAGTTTTTGATCGATTGATCTTTAGTGAAAGAAAGTGTCGTTATATCGTCTTTTCCTTCGAAAATTGAATTGTCGTCAAATATTTATTCATGAAATATCAATTGATTGATGTGTGAAAATGATTAGTTTTTTCATTGAAAGTGTCGTAATTCCTCATTTCTTTGAAAACGAAAGTGTCGTAAAGTCTTCCTTTCCTTCAAAAGAAATTGTCGCAAAATCATCCTTCTTATGAAAAGAGTTTATTGATCGATTGTGCATTAGTTTTCCTTTTTGTTCATTCACATTAAGGGAAATTGAAAATAAATACATGCAGGTTGCATTGAAAAAATTTGTGTGTGCTGATAAGGAATAGTGTAGGGAATTTTCATTTAGATTGTGCTCTTTTCTCTTTGATCAAAAGAAATCTGATTGCTCTATCCCTAAGTAGCTAGGATTTTCATCGTTAAATTGTATGGAAAGAATGCTTATCATGATAGTTGCATTCCTAGGAATTTAAGAATACATCACGTGGTGAACTTGAAAGGAGAATTCCTAAGAAAGATCAACTTAAAATAAACATCAATTTACCTAATGGAGCATTGTCATTAACGTAAACATTTAGTGGTTCTAAGCTAGAGACATGTTCTGGCGTCGTAAAACAAAGTAGCTGTCACTAACTTGTTTGCAATACATCCCGGGTGTGATACCTCATTCCACGTACATGAGTATATTGTAGCTCATCCATGTACCTTCGGGTATATAGGGCGGTGTTACAGTACGTAAAGTATATGGGAATGCTCTCACCATGGTTCTGCATTAGACAGTGCTTATACAGACTGGGCCTCCACGTACCTTCAATTATATATGGGAGGACAACTCTAGGTTGCTATCCATCCTTAAGTAACTGAGTAGGTCACCTTGTAAATTGTGATACACCGAACACAACATTCAAGGAGATTGCCTGCTCGTACTTCTTGGTTTGCCAAGAGGTATTCTACAGTTCACAGTTGCTTGGTAAACCTTTTGCCTAGTATACCCCTTTTTGTTTATTTCTTTTTTGATAATAAAATTAATCAGCAATCATGGAGGAACATCAACCCATACCCCGTCGTTCGCGGAGAACAGTGAAAAATTGCCTTTGCCTCCTAAAGCGACACCAATTCAAGCAATGTGGTCTCGCTTAACTAAGTCTAGTACATCAAGAACTCCTAGTTCTTCATTTGAGTTACCTGAATCATCTATTTCGGTAAGTACAGAGACTCCAGTTACTCCATGAATTTCTGGTACATCTGTTCCTGAAGAGGAAGTTTCACAATTACATGAGGAAATTACCACTGATCCTAGTGAAACAGTAACAGGGGTTGTTCAACCACAGGTTGATTCTCAACTTGAAATTGCTCAACTAGAAAGTACTTCTGAACTTGAATTAGTTCAACCAGAAGTTAATCCAGAATCTATCCCAGTTCAAATAGAAGTTACATATGAACCTAAAGTTTTTCAGGAAACTTTTACTGAAACTGTTGTTCATTTACCCGAACATCTGGACTTTGAATTCGAACATTCATAAGTTGTTACTTTACCAGAACATGATCAACCGATTACCCCTCAGACATCAGTAACTATTGAAACTTCAACTTCATCAACACCATAAATCTTTTACGGACCTGATGGTGAAGTTCTTCCACCAGGTTTTATTGCCATAGAGGAGGAATTGGAAGAAGATTCCACACCTGGAACCCTGTTTCACTTTGGAACTGGGCTTTATCTTTACCCTAATACTCCTGATTTCTTTGCTTCATTTGATCCTGCTTATTTTCAAGTACCTGTCGAATCTTTAGGACAACTTTTGGGTCAGTTAATTATGGTTGAACAACCGTCAACATCCCAGATTGTATCATTTGATGCAGCTGCAACAGATTCTTCTGTTGTAACCTCTTCGATGTTTTCTACCACACCTAAGTCGCACCTATATGGTGAATCGTCAATCCTGGTTGGTTACCAATCATTGTCTAGAACCCACTCAAGGGTTGCTTCTACACCATGGTCATCACCCATGTCCTCAAATGGAATTTTACCTGGTTCTTCCCTAATGGGAACTCAACAGTTTGATCCTACATATCAATATCAAGCTGGGCAATCTGGTCAACAAAGACTTATGTATCCATTAAATACTGGATTTCCACCATATGGAGTGCTATTCACCGTATCCTCCTTACTTTAGGGGACTACCATATGGTAATATCCCACAGTATTCAGGTCAACCTAGAATTAGAGTTTGTTAATGGCAATCAACAATGCCAATTCAACCAAGGCTTGTGTATCCAACGCAACCAATGCAAACTGTGTCAGCTATTCCTACTACACCTATTATTACTACTGTACCACAGTCACAAGTTCAAATTGTTGTATCTCAACCTATTCAAACTAATCCTTCTACCTTGCAATCACAAGTTTCAAGTCAAGAAGTTCAAATTCCTCAAGTTGTGGTACAACAACCACTTGTTTCTGGAGTTCAACAACAACCTCAGGTTAGTGTACCATTATCTGGATTGACCCAGGCTTACAATGGTATAGTTTATTCACAACTTGGCCAACATTGCATTATTAGACAACAACAACCATTGAATCCACAACAATTGTACCAACAACAACAATAGTTGATTCAACAACCGTGGTAGCCTCAATTTCAATAGCTCCAATTCCAACAATTCCAACCCTAGTTTGGACCTGTTTCATAGGCTCAACCTAGTTTTGGTCAATCTCAAGCTTACCAAGGTCTTGGTCACCAAGGTTTTGCAGGTTATGGACAACCACATATTCAACCTGGTTATCAACAACCACCTTACACTGGTTTTGTTCAACAACCATACCAAGGTTACCAAATGCAGATGCCCTATGTTGGTATGCAAAGACGTATTGCCTAGGCAATCCGATCATATCCTAGGTATGCTCAACCTGACTTGAATAGATAGTTTCCATTTGTAGAAACTTTAGAATTACCAGATTTAAATCATCTCACTAACGATCCAATCTTATATGCACCTTGGTGACCGGTAATTCTGCATAAGTTACCATCTGACATTCTGAAGTTTAACGAAAATCCTGGAGAAGACCCATCTAATCATGTTATGACCTTTCATTTGTGGTGTTCATATAACTCCTTAAATGATGATTCGGCCAGACTTCATCTTTTCCAAAGAACACTTACTGGTCCAGCTACTAAATGCTACATTGAATTACCAAGAGCTTCTTTCGACAACTTCACCACTTTAGCCACTACGTTTTTGACCCACTTCTAGTTACCTATCAGATACGAGACTGGAATGAAACTCCTAACCAACTTTAACTAGACTACTGCTATCCATATATCATATCATATTCATGAGTGGCAGCGTCGTCGTCAAATGGTTAAGACAGATGTTCCCGATTAGCTTTTAGCTGAGTGGTTCATAAAATCATTATTGCCATCAATCACCAAGGATGTGGCAAAAGGTGGAGTTGTCACAAAAGAGAAAGTCATTGCTCTTGCCCGTACTTGGATTTTATTTACAAACAATCTGGTATGCTTTATGATAAAATTCCCAATGCACCTCGACTAGCTTTCACTGTTCCACCTCCTCCACATGCGAGTAAGGACTCACATGCTGGTGACGGTGTGATCGATTCTTCAAGCACACAGTTAGCAGGAAGATCATTTGGTCAAACTCTTTTTGTCTCCAATCAAACTACCAATGCATCAGAAAATACTCTTGCCTCCAATATTAATGTTGTGTCATCTGACAAAGGCAAAAATCCAAAGCAACCAGCAGGAAAGAAAATGGGGAAAAACAAAAAGAAACAAGAAAATTCATGTACAGATAAATCATCTGATTCATCTACCACGATAAGGAAACCTCATTATCCATGTATGATATGTCATGAAGAGCATTATACAAGAGATTGTCCACATTGCTCCGAGGTCTCTAAACTTTTAAAGACTTCAAACACATTGGTAGCGTTGATAGATTTGTTTCCAACCCCGAAAACACATTTGGTTGCAACAAACCATGCTTCCACATCCCAAGTACTTATGTTATCCATCATAAAGCCACAAAACGATGTTTTGGTGTCAACAAGAAACAAATATTATGGAAATCCATTGTCATCAAATAATTAGGCCACTGATCAACCTAATCCTTTGACCTCAACTTCATCTAAAGATGTTCCACCTATTGTACCTGAAGTGACAATAAAACCACCAAAGCATGTTGTGCACAAAACGAAATTCAACCCTTGGGCTCAAGCAACTCAAAACTATAACATAGTAGAAGATTTTTCTCAATCACCTTCTGCTATGTTGACACTCAAGGTGTTGCAAAACTGTCCCTCCCAGAAACAGGCTTTACTGTCAGCAAGGTGGAATAGATCCTACGAATTCAAATCTTGTGGTTTTTAACCATGCGGGGTATTAACCACAGTTACCGATGCAATTAGATTTCTTAATCCAAGTAAAAGCTTTCAATAAAAATGTTCACCAAACTATTATTGGCGAGGGGACATCTACTTGCATTATGTCCATGAGTTGCTAGAAAACACTTGGTTCACTGCCGTTGTCTCGATCACCAACTACATTTAAAATCCTTTGATGGAAGAACATATACTCCATGTGGGATTTTGAGTAACTTGCAAATCGAGATTGGGGGAAAAACAGTTATTGTTGAAGTTGAGGTAGTTGACAGACCCCTCGATTACAACATTTTACTAGGAAGGCCTTGGGTATATGCTATGGCTGTTGTGGTTTCCACGTACTTCTGTACTATTGCGTTTCATTTTAAGGGTGAAATCATAGTCATTTATCAAGTAGCCTTCTTTGCCAATAGTTCACAAGCTACGGGAAGCATTCTGTTGGTACACGGATCCCCGTTGTCACTTCAAAGTGTTGGAGTAGGTATATTTAAACATCCTTCCCTAATGGGCACTTTTACCTCCCGACACCATCTAATTTGGTGGAAGTGGCAAGAGTAGAAACCTGCAACATGATTTCCTCCACCTCATCTGATTTAAGGAGGATTTCCAACCAAATTGAAGTTGATGGTAATATGGAGGTGTTTCCGTTAAGCCCCATTGAATTATCATAGAAATCAATCTTTCGGGCTTGTGCGACAAACCCAAATGCGCACTCAAATTTTGTATGGGTAGATAGGTCGTTAGAATATGGTACCACTTTAGATCCTTTTTCACGTATACATTCTACGGATGAAGGAATCATCCAATCAATGATGATAGGAGAGGAACTATGGAGAGATTATCATCATCATTCCCATCTTCTAGATGACAATGAAGATTATTCAAATGAACTAAACCACCCATCAATTGTTGATTTCTTGTCAAATTCTATTAGGATAGATACTGTAGATTCTGAGCGTAATTTGTCAAACATAGAAGAAAAAAATTTCTATAAACGCTTCAATGAAGCCTAACATTGTAGAGAACATTGATGTCGGCAAATCTTGTTCTCCATTGGAACTTGATAATTACCGTGCTCTGTTTCATGAATTTAGAGATATTTTTGCATGGTCTTACGAGGAAATGCCAGGAATTGACTCAAGCATTGTTGAACATCATATTAAAATGTACCTTGACGTCAAACCAATGCGACAGTCACTTCAACCTATTCATCCTAAGAAAGTCATTGCCATTATAGCAAAGATTGAAAAACTTTTGCGTGTTGGCTTCATTTTCCCTGTACCTCTTACCGATTGGGTATCTAACATTGTTCCAATTATGAAAAAACAAAGGACAATTCGAGTGTGTGTCGATTATAGGAATGTAAATCAAGCATGTCCAAAAGACAATTATCCTACACCCTTTTTTGACTAGATTATTGACGAATGTACTAGATGTGAAATCTTCTCATTCATGGATGGATTTTCTGGCTACAATCAAATCAATATCTACCCATAGGACCAATCGAAAACAACTTTTATTTGTTCTTGGGGCACATTCACCTATCGAAAGTTACCTTTTAGTTTGAAGAATGCAGGAGATACATTTAAGAGGGCAATGAATTGCGCCTTCCATGACATCAAGCACATTGTTCAACCTTATCTCGATGATTTACCTACTCATTCACAAAAGCGGTTTGATCACCCACAACATCTGAGAGGAATATTTTTACGGTGCTGACACTACAAGATAAGACTCAATCCATAGAAGTATGTGTTTTGTGTCAAATCTGGTCGATTTCTTGGATTCATAGTCGCAAAAGATGGAATGCGATTTGATCCAATCAAGGTTCATGGAATCCTTGACTTGCATCCACCTTCAAACTTGTTATAGTTACATAGACTTCAAGGGAAGGAAAGCTTTCTGAGGAGGTTCATTCCAAACTATGTTGAGTTGGCTAAAGGTTTTTCATGTTTATTGAAGAAAGTGGTACCCTTCCAATGGGATCAGGTTGCGCAAGCTTCCTTTGATACTCTTAAAGGTTCCCTGATTATAGCATCATTAATGTATGCCCCAAACTATCAAAAATACTATTACCTGTATCTCGCCACTACAAATACAACCATTGGCATGGTTTTAGTCCAAGAATAAAGTAGAATTGAACATCCTATTTATTACTTGCGTCATAATCAAAACGATACAAAAAGTGAGTATTCCTATGTTGAAAAGTTAGCTTTAGCAGTTGTTCAAGCTATACAAAGGTTTCGTCATTACATCCTCCTCTGTAAAACTACCATTATATTGGATTGCAACCCTACGACATACATTTTGTCATGTCAATTGCTAGGGGGAAAATATTGAAAATGGATAGTAATTTTGCAGGAGTTTGATTTAGAGTTCATCAAAGAAATCTCTTGTCTTCGCCGAGTTACTTTGTGATCTTCCCTCATCCTCCAATGATTTAACATCAGAAGCATCAACCTTGGATGAGTCTTTGTTTCTTATCTCGTCAAGTGATCCTTGGTATGGAGATATATTGGACTATCTCCAAACCCAAGCTTATTGGCCTAATACCTCTCGCTCTGGACAATGACGTACTCGATACCAAGCCAAAGATTATCTAATCATTGGTGATACACTTTATTATCGTGGTGTCGATATGATTTTACATAGTTGCCTCACTCATGAGGAAGCCGAAAAAACTTTGAATGAATGTCATTCAGGTGCTTGTGGGGGGCATTTATCTGGTTATGCTACTGCACAGGGAATTCTCCGTGTTGCTTACTTCTGGCCAACTATATTCAAAGATTGCATTCTCGCTGTCAGAAGTTGCCATGCTTTCCAGATATTTTACTGAAAAACTAGATTACGACCTGCATCACTGCATCCAGTCATTGTTGTTGGCCCATTCGCCAAATGGGGCATTGATTTCATGACATGTAACCCCACCTCGGCTGAGGGGCATGGGTATATTATAGTTGCCATTGACTATTTTACCAAATGGGCCGAGGCGATGCCAACATTTAACAACAATGGCAAAATGGCTACTTTATTTTTCTTCAACCATGTGGTTTGCAGGTGTTAGAGTCAGTCTAGTTATCCCTCCGTCAGAGATCAAAGCTCTTTCTTCATTTCATGTTTAGGTGTCCCATCAGTTTTGATCAGTTGCATTTCGTTAGACACACCATAACTCTGACGGAATGGTTTGTGTCACTCATTCCCCTCATGCATGGCACTGCTGGTTCAGGTCTAGTCATAAAGCTTCAACGGTCATTTTTTCAAAATTTTAGGTCTTAGGTCTAGGGTTGGGTCATTTTGTTTTGCAAAGTCCAAAAAGACCAGCAGGCCAGAGGGATGTCTTTGATAGATAACCACTTCAATAATTTTCATCATTGTACAGATAAAGCATGACTTCTCTTCAAAACTCTGTTTTGAAGATAAGTCGTCATCTCATTTTTGTAAAAAAAATTCAAAAATTTCAATCGTTGAAACATCCAAGCGCAGCCTTGGTCTCCTTTGCCAGAGCATATCACAGTTATCCCTGCAAAAAATTATCAAAGAAAATCATTATTTCAACCAAATTTAAGGAGGAAACCAAAAAGGTCAGAGTCTATTAATTCCGAAAAAGTGTCAACGAAAAAACATAAGAAACTGGGTTATGGACCAAGCAAAAATCAAAAGGGAGTCTATATGAAGATATTTCACATCATTTTCAACCCATTCCACATTCCAAGAGTGAAGAGCATCGTTCCAAAGCAATCTTGTGAATTTACATGTAAGTTGGAGCATTTCCAGGGCACACAGCGCATCAGGTTGGGTGCGCGGCGCATCAGGCAACAAAGTGCAGTGGAAAATTACACGTGCGCGGCGCATCAGAGGCGTGCAGCGCATTGGGTTTAAGCCCAAACTTGGTCCGGAAAAACACCAAAATGCCTCCTCTCAAGCACAAATTCATAGGTAGGCTTATATCCATGGCTTATTCTTGGTTTTTGAACAATTAATGTAAAGGATTTATGATATGTTTTCCCTAGAAAACCAAGTGGAAAACCCTCCTTTGTCCATTAAATTGCTGTAAAAATTTGAATGCAAAAATTGCTGTAGGGTTTCAAAAACTAAATGTTACCCAGGTTATCATTTTTTCCTACTTCCTTTTGTTTCCCATTCCCCATATTCACCATTATTTTTCCCCAATAATTCCCTCATAAACCCTACACTATACTCCCTCAAATCCTAATCCCTCACTTCTATTACAAACACATTATCCCTACCTCATCCCAAAACCCTAAAAATCCAAGATTTCCATGTCCCCTCCCTTCTCTAAATTCCTTGTTTTATTTCCATGTTCCCCATTTCCCTAATGTTTTCCCTTTCCTAATATTCCCTTGTACATTTGTGTCCCCTTGGTCACAACATTTTTAGAGCAAAAGAAACAGTTTACAGTCAATTTTGCACACAGTTATACATCAAAATATATATATTCTAGCTATCTTGTTTCTAAAGACATGCCAGAGACCGAGTCAGTATATGAGCAGGAGTATGATAGTGATTCTACACCAGAGGTAAATTTGCCAAATGTGCCACGGAGGTATCACAAAGGTGGCAAAAGTGGTCAGCATGTCAGGGAGGAGCCTACTTCTTTGGCTCAATTGCAAGCTTGCCCACTTGCAATGGATTGTTTTCGGCGCCAATCATGTTTCCAATACTGTGAGATGATCTCACAAACTCAGCATCATCGGGAACTAGTCTATTTATTTGTTCTACATTTACAGGATGGTCATGTAAACCTTGCCGGAGTGAATTTCACCTTGTCACCCGAAACTATTGCTCAGGCCACCGGGATACCAAATGTAGGGGAGGAATGGAGCAAACGCCAGCTGCTAGACAAATTTTACTATGAGCCATATATCAAGCTGGGTGTATGAGACACTTGAGTGTAGCTTTTCCTTTCAGATTCCTGAAAGATGAGTTTGCACCATTGATGAAACTCATCATTCGGTATTTCAGTTGCGAGGGCAGATTCTCGCGTCTCTATGCGTACCATGCCCGTTTGTTGATGCATTTCACAAGGGTATGTATGATGAACATTCCATTTTTCATGTGTTTCAACATAGAGAGGATGGTGCCTTTTGTACAAAGGAAGAGCCCAGCACATCAGCATAGGAGCATATATCATTATGCATTTATCAAAATCATAGTGATGCATCAGTTGGCACAACAGGGTATTACTTGGGAGGATTTCATCTCCTGTGACTACTTTTCCGCGCTACAACCTCCTCCAGAGATAGTTCATGATGAGGGAGGGCCTTCACATTAGTTTGAAATTCCTGAGACCGAGCATGTCGATGCTCCAGCGCATGTGACATATCAGCGAGGCCACAGGGCCTTATTTGCATCTGCACGACGAGTACTATCTCCACCCGGGTGGAAGGGGTCTCGTTGACATCATCAACACAGTGAGTATTATCTCCACATCATGTGGAAGGGGTCTCGCCTTCATCTTCAGCACAGGTACAGATTCAGGATAGGGGCAAGAGACCCATGTTTGATGAGGGTCCTTCAGGAGGTCAGGACATTGGTATCATTGATGTTAATGCTAGCTCTCCTAGCTTAGAGCTAAAGGAGATCATCTGAGAGCAAAGGGCCGACAATGAGTCGCTACAAAAGAAATTGCAGATGGCTAAGTGGGTGATCAACTACTTGGAGCAGCGCAACAAATAGCTCGAAGATGAGCATACACTTTATGAGCTGCAGAAGATCCGGGAAGACCGAGAATTGGCCCGAAGGAGACACGGTGATTTGACACCTATTGATCGAGAATCAATGCTCATCTGGGTAAACACTCATTTGGAGAAGTTGTTGGCGAAGGAAAACAGAGACAAGGACATGCTTCGTCATATGAAAACTCACTATTGGGCTCGCATGCATGTTTGCAAAGCGAAAATGAAGATCCTAAAGAGGCGTTTGAGCAAAGCGCTAAAGCGACGGAAAAAGCCCGATCCACTCCAAATTTTGGCCGAGGCTTCATTGGCGGGGCACAACACATGATAGAGTGTATTCACTCTGAATTTGAGCAAATTCAGAGAAAATTTTGTCATTTTGAAATTTTTGGCTTGCAAAACAGGTTTTTTGGTTCAACGCGTAGCGCGCAACGCGCAACCCATAAGATTGGGAGGTCCAAATCACAAATGGCTTGTAGTTTTGAATTTTTCATGATGAATTATACATGCTCAGCCATTGCCAAAGCATTTCATCAAGTTCTGGGTCACCAAAAGGCTCAAAAACATCATGAAAACCACCTTTCTGCCACTTTTTGCACCAGCAGGACGTACTTCCGGGAGAATACACTTTTGGAGGGTCAAATGGACACCAAATTGGAACATTCCACTTGGGTTAGAAAGTAGACATCCAGGGATTTCCAACAAGGCAACCTGAGCTCAATTTGGATGCTGAGAAGTGCCCCAAAAATAGGTGGAAAGGCGTGCGGCGTACAGGGCTCAGGCGCACGACACACAAGGTTTTTTGGCACAATTTTTATCCTCAGCTCAGTAAATGAAGCCAGTTTGACCAGTTTTGAATCGTGATGTCATTTTTCACCCCTCTTGATGTAATTAATGAAACATTATGTTGGTTTGACACTTATTTACCTATTCTAGATGATTCATTCACAAAATAGCAAAAATTTAATGAATGAATTGGTTTCCTAGCTTATAGAGGCAAGTTGTTTTGACTGCCT
>APFE030104978.1:0-17867 GCA_000404065.3 Pinus taeda | reverse complement strand
TATAAGTTTCTCAAGGCTATCCACTCCTTTGGGCTCGTATTTGGATGAGGAAGGGAGTTAAAGAACATCAATCCCTTTATCCCTTCCTCTATGGAACTAAATTCTAAGTTTGGGAGGGCATTCATTATCACCATTTATGGCATAACTTCCTTCATTCACCTATAAAAAGGCCACTCATCTAAGTGATCAGGGGCTGGAAATTATTGAATTATAGGGAGATGCTTTTAGTATGAGACTTGAGTTGATTTCAAGTATTGTAATGATGTCAAAATGTCTTTCTTGTTACGAGGACAGGATGGGATTGAACTGGAGGAGTATGCTGAATCGAGCAATGGGTTGTAACTCTTCCTTTTACCAATAAAGTGTTCAAAGCTTTTTCCATATGCTTGTGTCATTCATTTATGCTTTCATATGTGTATCATGTTCTTGATTCCATACTATGTTTAATCGATAGATCATTATCATATGCTTTGATCAGATTTTGTCTTCTATCTATGTGCAGGTACTCTTCAAGTGGATTAAGTATAGAGAGGAGCAACAAAGTTGGTCAAGGGAGATAAGGAGTACGTGAAAGCTATATGTAGGCTTCTTTGCGTCTTATTTAATCTATTGATCATAGGAAAAGTAGAGAACACTTTGCACTGTTGTTCTAGACTTAGCTACTAGTCTATGGGTTTAAGCATTTATCTGTAGACACTAAAACTTCTCAAAACACTTGTGCTTCCCATACAACCTTTACCATAAACCAAAATTGGTTTGGATCTTTATTCCCTAATTCTTTGAACACGGGAAATTTTATCGCACTCGCCATATTAAACGATGGTGGTGGCGGAGGTGGTGTGGGTGGAGATGGGGGTGAAGATGGTGAAATCGGTTATGTTGTAGGTGGAGGTGGTATGTGTGGAATTCATTGTCTTATCATACTGATCACACGTCTTAGTGAAACTTTCGCTATCTCTTCGTTGTTTTCTCGCCAAAGTGAAATCAAGGGGCTAGTTTCTATCTCTATGCTACCTTTGTTTCTATAGATCCTCCCACTTCATGTAGCCCCAAACATCAATTTATTAACATAACCCTCTTTTTACATAATAGCATTTTAATCCAAGTGTTCAAAGATTTAATGTACTTACCTTGTGATCCTTTAAGGAAGTTTCATCCCACCTCGTTGTCGCTGACTGACATGTATACCGAGAATTTGGTGATAAACCCTTCTATAATTTGATCGAGCCAATGGTCCACAGCACGTGTGATATTATCTTCTGATGCTTCTAGTCTGCACACCAATTCTGGAGTCCACACAATCAGTTTGTCGAGCCTACACCTTCCGTAACTATCTACTAGCTTCATAATCCACTCATACAACTCAGAGGGGAAGGATGCAAAGAAAATCTTGTGGATTTCCATATATAAGTAGCACTCTAGCCACTGTTCCTTCGATACTCATAGATTCCTATTTTCCTATGTTGTGAACTCGCGAATCTTTCTGTCTAGCCACCCTTCAATTTATTTATTTGTCGGATTCTAGTGACATGACATCAGACATCCCTTATGTAGATCCCGGTCCCAACATCAGAACCATTTGTTGGCTTGTGAGGGCCTAACCCAGCTTCAGAGGTGATTTAGCCAACCAAATCCTGGTACTACTAGCCCTTTCGGCAACAGTCCATGGAGCACAGACTGAGGTCTCACCCGAGGTAGTATGGGAGGGTGCTAGAACTAGGTTTCCGCACCCTGGAGATGTTTGATCAGTTCAAGTGATCCACCATTAGACCCTGCATATACGTCGCTACGCGTCCTTATCTGTACCTCGCAGCCTGAGATGCTATCTTCGTATAGCCCTACTTGGGGTCCAAATGCTATTATTACTCAATTCCTTACTAGTATTCCACCATTGGTTGATTAACTTAGCTTATTTGCATGTGTAAAATATACTTAGCAATATAAATCATTCATATAAGTGCGCGCAGTAAATAAATAATATATTTTCAATTGATATCAAAAATGTAATAGCTCAAGAACAGATACACAAAATTTGGATAAAAATTCTCTTTATTAGTCTCTTCTTTGGTTATAGGCATGACTCCGCCTTACGCACTCAGCTGCAGGCATCCGCGCACTCAGCTGCAGACAACTAGGCCTCTGCGCACTCAGCTGCAGAGCCCTTTCTTACTCTACGACCCAAGACACACTTAAACACTTTCTTTATGCTTCTACTTCTCTATCTCATTCTTCGTTCTCCCTGCCTCACTTTTACACTTAGAGCCTAATCCCATGGTCCGCGGACCATGGGTAGGCCGAAATTACATTACAAACTAGGGTGGACAACCCTATGACTCTAACATACTTCTGTGCCCACAATTCACGGGGCTTTACAACCTCATTCCGTCAAAACATGGGCTTTGAGCCCCAAAACATGCCTCGGGGAGATTCCATGCCCAATAAGAGACATAATTGGAAAACAAGGTTGCAGAACATGTCACAGAATTATTAGAAGAAGTACGCAGCGAGGAAAAGAAACTAGTAGAGATTTTGCAACAAATCAATTGGACATACAAAAACATTGTAGACAAAATCATAGGCAAAGCAACTGAGTGACTCGAGACAAGTCACATGTGAGTGTTGGGGGCCTGTTGGGTACAACCCAACTTGGCCATATTTTGGGCAAGGAATCTAATTTTGTGGGTAGAGCATGCAGTAGAAAGGATGTCACGGAGTGCGAAATGGACTGTGTAGTAGAGCAACAGATCACAACGAGGACCACACAACAAAATAAACGTGTAGTATAGGGGCTTCATGATAAAGCTCCTCCCTTTTTGTAAAAGAATATAATATTTTAAAAGTTGAATGGTTTTGGACCATAGTACCTTGTATCTTGGAAACCATGGTATTGGGTCCATGGTAATGTAGCGATGTAATCCCTCAATGTAATAGTATATATAGGGATGAATAATAAATAAGGAAGGCATGAATGGGATCAAATCTATGTTTATGGTTGTATTTTTGTGATCTATACTTTAGAGAAAGGGGCAAGGCTCCGTAGCTGAGTGTGCGAAGGCCTGGGTCTGCAGCTTAGTGTGCAGACAAGCTGCAGTTGTGTGCATAGGTAAAGAAATGTTTGTTGTACCAAATTATCTAAGTAACAATTATTGTGGATGTAGTCCCACATTGGGATGAACCACGTAAAATTTGTGTCTTCATTTGTTGATTTTCTTATTATCCGCATGTTATTTCAATATTGAGAAGTTTATGGATTTTTATGATATGTTTAAGTGATGATTGTAATTCTGCGAAGTAATATATAAGTGTGAAGTAGTTCATGAATGTGAAGTAGTTTATAAGTGTTAAATCATAAGAAAATACAAATGTACCACATCGCAGTATCCCTCAAGGCTGTAGAAACCTAGTTCTACAACCTCCCATAATCACTTCGGGTGAGACTGCGATCTTCTTGCAGGTCATTTATGAAAGGGCCAGTGATTGAGGGTTTTGCTGGTGCGCAATAAAATATGAACCTGGGTCGACCCAACCTTAGCCAACAATTACCTGGAAGGAGATTATAGCTACACATAATATTCTTTATTTATTTGTGATTAACAACAACTAAATGTTACGTTTTTTTGCACTTTTTTTTATGAAATCTACATGCATTGCTGCATATTATTTGGAGTCAAATCACCAGTGCCCTAGAAAAATATAAGTTCTATCAAATTCCAAAATCATTAATGGTGGCAGGTTCATGGTACAAGTTCCATATCTTTATGCAATTATGCTTGAGCCTTGAGCTTTGCCAACTTAGTATCAAAAGTTTATGCATCTTAGTAATTGGAGGGATGTAGTTGAAAATATGATGAGTAGTCACTATACCAATCGATGTCTTAAAAATACATCACTCTGCATCGACAAATTTCATTCTTTATATCTGATGTACTTAACTAAGTGTTCCAAGAGATATAATTGTTAACTTCAAAGAAAACATAACCATATTCAATGGAACACAACTGCTTAAAGCTTTTCTTAGAATACATCTCTCGATCGCTCACTTAAAAGGAAAATCGGCATTTCCTTTATTATAGAAAACTAGGCATAAGTGATAAGAAACAACAACTATAAATCATGACTTAGTATCTAATTCTATGTCTTAACATACTTAAACTATGAGTAATATTGTATATGCACTACACATGAGCCTACAAAAGTTTAATATAATTGCTACCTTATTTTTTCAAAACTATCAACTTTGTTTTTACAAAAAAATTTGACAACAAAAAAAATGGTTCACCAAATTCATCATGAACCTTATGTTGGTTAAATGTTAACAAATTTCATAAAAACAAATCACTTCATATATTGCAGTCCAAAGATGATGCTAGACTTTTGGGATTTTAAGACTCACAATTTGGGGTAGGCTAGATCATGCCCATTGCATTTCTTCCATGTATGTACTTCATGACCAACTATCCTGTTTTTGAAACAATATATAAATTTTTATTCTAGATGAACTTCACAATATACATACATAAACTATAACTTTTTCCTTGTATAGGAAAATAATTTGATAGCTTGTTGTGTTATCCCATAAGCACCTTATGATAAAGTAAATAAGTAATCTACCAAGTCAATTGTATTTTTGAAATGAGAGAGGAAGGCACATATAATAATATTTATCTAAATTTATGTGATCATAACCTCAATGTCATCATCATAAAATATTTCATGGTTGTCTCGATCATCAACGTATCCCATATCTGTTAGCAGTCACAAAAATAAAGGCACACAAAAATGACAATCAAAAGGGCAACTGGAATTTGAACTAAGGTATAAAAAAGCACATTAAATGTATTAATAATAAATAAATAAAAACATTATGACATGATTTTTTATGTCCTTCCATCCCTTGGTCTCTCAACATTATAAATGGTTGACCATTGGAGGATGATATGCTTTAGAAAAATCATAATAGACTCAAGAAAAATACCAGCAAGAATCAAGTGAATATAGAATTGAAGAGATAAAATAATTTTATTTCATTACCCTACTATAACCAAAGCATGGTAAAACTTATAGGAAGAAAGAAAATGGAAGTGTTTGAGAAATCAAGCACCTTGAGTATGCAATAGGAAATGCATGGATTAAATTCACTTCATGGGAACACTAAGGTTCCTATCTCTGTGTACATCTTAAGATTTCAAGGCTTATGTTGTCATCTGTGACTCCTTGTAACTCTTACACTACAAAATATGAGATTTTAGAAGTTTACAGTTGTCAACAAATGTAATACATAGAGCATGCTAGATTGCACCTAGATCTAAAAATATTTATCATGAGAGTTTGGTTGTTGATTATTATGAAAAGGTGTTACCAATAGTTTATACTTTTGCAAGGAGATAATGTCCCTACAAAACCACTAGTGACAAGGAGTTGAAAGTATAATTTGAGAATGAAACTAATTTAGTTTTCAACTTTGTTTGGGAGTCAAATGATTTCTATGTCCCAATTATAAGTTTTTGACATTATTTTGAAACCTATAGAACAATTTTTGCTATTAGTAATAGAATGAATTTGTTAAGACAACATCACAGGTATAAGTTTCCAATTAGAAAAAGTTTGTTCTTTTCACATATGGAAATAAAGAAAAAATCCACACAGACTACATCGAGAGAGAGAGAGAGAGAGAGAGAGAGAGAGAGAGAGAGAGAGATAGAGATACATACATACATATTTGATCTAGTGGATAGGAAAAATTAGAAGAACAACATGGTAGACTCCAAGGAAAAATATAAGGGAAATAGCAACAAGAATAAAGTGGATCTAGAAACTAGAAACTGGGGGGACAATATAAACATAATTCATTAGCTTAACCAAAGAAAATATAACCAAAGCATTGTAAAGACAATTGGAAAAAATCAAATGGAGGTGCTCTACCAAAACTAAGAACCTTGAGTAGCAGATAGTCACTTCATGGGAACCTAAGTTTTCTCTCTATTTGTACATCTCAAGGTTTTGAGGTTGCCACTGTTGTATGAGGTCCCTTGTAACTCCTACAATGCAAAATTGGTGATTCTAGAAGTTGTTAGTCACAAGAAACTATAATACATGAGCATGCTGGATTAAACCTACATCCACATATATTCTATTATGACAGTTTGATCGTTGACTATGATGACATGTTTGGGGCAATAGTTTACACTTTTAGACATGCATCATATTCGTATAAAAGCATGATAAGGAAAAGGGAGATGAAAGTATTATTTAAGCATAAAATTCATTTGTTTTTAAACTAAGGCGAGTGTCAAACAATTAAGAGTCAAAAACATACATTTTAGACACTTAACTTAAAATTTGCATACCAAGTCATGATATCGGTCATAGAATCAATTTTTTAAGGCAACATCAAAGGCATAAGTTTCTAATTAGCAATTTATTTTCTCCGATGACATAAATATATATCAGGTCTAATAAATAGGATAAATTAGAAGGAAATCATGATAGACTCGAGCGAAAAATATAAGGAAAATTCTAGCAAGAATCGAGTGAATCTAACAACATGTTTCATTAGCTTTAATATAATCAAAGCACTATAAGACTTCTAAGGAAGTGAATGGAGGTGTTATAGAGGAATTGAGAACCTTGAGTATGCAACATATAACACATGAGATTGAATTCACCTCATGGGAACCTAAGTTTCCCATCTCCCTATACATCTCAAGGTTTTTTGAGGCCTTTAGTGTTGTATGCGGTCCCTTGTAAGTCCTACACTGCAAAATATGAAAATATAGAAGTTGGCAATTGCTAACAACTACAATGGATAAAGCATACTAGATTACACCTAGTTCCACATATATTCTCTCATGAGAGTTTTACTGTTAACTATTATAACAAGGTATTTGGGGAAATGGTTTACACTTTTGGGCTAAGATTATATATCTTGTGCAGGGATAGGAAGTTGAGAAGAATAAAATAAACACGAGCTTAAAACATTAAGTCATTTATATATATTTCTCAGTGGATTTTAGGAAGAATTGGTTAGATTTAGCAACTGGTGCCTAGGAGCTTATAAATGGCACTTGAACTACATAGGTTCCACCTATTAGATGTTTATTATTCCTTCCACCACTGTTCACTATTGTTTTATTTGTTGACAATATGTCTTCTTTGTCAAGAGTATATCACCTTTTAATTTAATAACCTATTTCCAAGACACTTTGCAAGGGCCATACTTAATTACATGGGCAACAATCTGTAACAAAACGAGAAAATAATTATTTGAAGAAACATAGATAACAAGTGTAGATGCTAGACAAGGAAGACATATTGTCAACAAATATCAGTTAGATTTAGCAACTGGTGCCTAGGAGCTTATAAATGGCACTTGAACTACATAGATTCCACCTATTAGATGTTTATTATTCCTTCCACCACTGTTCACTATTGTGTTATTTGTTGACAATATGTCTTCCTTGTCAAGAGTATATCGCCTTTTAATTTAATAACCTATTGCCAAGACACTTCGTAGGGGCCATACTTAATTACATGGGCAACAATCTCTAACAAAACGAGAAAATAATTATTTGAAGAAACATAGATAACAAGTGTAGATGCTAGAAACATGGTGAATGTATATGGGGTACAACTACTTGTTTTCGTTCAAGTCATGGGAAAATGTTATGCATACAAGACATTTCACACTTTTCGTGTTTTAATACTCTATCTAGTTCTCATACGGGATAAATGGGATACATCACCCAACGCCAAATCATGTTTAAGTCTAATACATGCATTCAAGTCAATTCATAAGATGACCTGACCAATGTTTAAAGCTATCAAAGAGCAATATCTAACATGTGGAAAGTCTATTGTTGGTATATGACAAAAACATGGGTGAGAAAAGTTTTCTTTTACATTGATGTGAGACACACACATAGGACAAAGGAAAGTGATTTTTGCTTAATTATTTTTCATTCTAAAGTCTACAATTTTTCTTCCCACTCCTCTTACCTTTCTTGCTTAATTCCCCTCCTAAAAATATATAATTGAAATAACCAATGTGCCTTTAAAGGATAAAAAGAACACCATACTTTTGATCCAATTACTGGGAAAATAATATTGTATTTACTTACATGATGCAAATTACTCTTTTTCCTCTACCATTGTGATATTATTGTATTTCCACCTTCATCTGTAATGGATCCCACATGTAAAGGCTACAAATATTTTTCATGAATTAGTACCAATGATTAATTTCCCAATAAATTATCCATATGGAAAATGTATAATATACATTAAATGACTTGATGGACATCTCCCATAAAATGAGAGAAATAATAAAGCTTTTGTTAAATTATCTGCAAGTTACACAAATGGGTATTAACCTCCATTGGTATTTGAATTAGACCACATTCAAATATAATTCACTATGAAAACACTTCCAGATGTAAAATGTATGTCATAGATATTGAAATCATTTTAAGATGATGACAATACATGATAAACATACATTTTTCTTCGCCGACTCTATTGCCATAAGCTTGAAGCTAAGAAGTGTAATTTTTTATGGAACCTCCAAGGTGCACACCTATTTCTCCTTGGGCATTATGGTAGTCCCTTGTTTGAAAACAAACAAACAAAAATTTGAGATCTCTAATAAGGTTGTTACTTAGATATTTCTTATAAGTTAAAATCCTTTAGTTTATTATGAAAATGAGATAATTCTCTTTAGAAATTCACGTTATACCCATATTATGATGGTAAACGTGCAGATACATAAAAGTACAAAAAATGATGGGCCATTCGAGAGTATCTGACTAAAAAAATAAACAAAAACCCAAACTAAAGTAATTAATTATGCGATGAAGTTTATATTAGATAGAATAACTTACTGGAATAAACATAAGAACACTTATTGTCTTGTGTGACAATGAAGTGTAATGGACCTGACCATGGATAGTGGCATCACATCTGATCAACCCATGAACAAAGAGAACCAAGATCACTCTCTACATACTTAGGGAGAAGTTTCTTCATTGCCAATGATGCTTCTTGACTTGGAAATGGTTGCACTTGCCCATAAAATATTAGTCATTGTAAGTATCAAAATGTCCATGTAACTATATATGTCACTCAAACAAATATCCTCATCCAGCTAATATTCCCTAGACCCAATTAAACAATTAGTTTTGAAGATTGACTAGGGCGGCTTGGGGATGGATGGTTTATTGTTCTTGCCTATTTAGAGTCGTTTAAAATTAAAGGCTCTTTCTCATGTTGTGTGGTTATTTGGTTTATAATTGATTCCAATGATGGATAGAGAGGATGTTTAATGCCTGGTTTTTTGGGTAAGGTTAAGGAGCCTTATGGTGGCCATTTACTTGGAAAGTGGAGCGAGGGTCCATGTTCAATCATTATGGAATAGATGAATGTAGGAATTTTATATTATATCCATTGATCATGCATTCATGATTTGTGGTCAATGTTAGTTGATATAGGAATTATAGTAATGCACTTCCCAATGATAAAGAAGGTAATAAGAGCTAGGGAAGCTGAACTTCTAGTTATTCCTTGATATATGTAAAAGAGATATGGAATTATGTGAGAGTTCACACCCTTATCTAGGGTAGGTAAATTTATTCCTATATGCTCTTAGTCTCATTTTCTTAAATATTTCCCTACTTTTTCTTCATCATGGGATGTTATGCTGAAGTCTTCATTGACATGGATACTTTCCTTGCCAACATACATTAAAGAGAAGGATAAAATTTATTTCTTCGAAAAAATTAGGTCTGGGATAAATCCACACTTGGAAATAAGGTGAAACAAACTAGGACAAATCCACACTTGCCAATAAGATGAAACAAAATACATCATAATGATAATGTCTTGCATAATTGACTTGTCAATTATTTTTTCAAGCAAAATACTCAACTTGCCAATCTCCTATGGAAGGTATGGAACTTTGATTACTATGCATTCCATTAGTGGCATCATTATGTGTATTTAATGTGATGAATGCTTTTGGAGCCACCAAAGCTTAGTTTCAACTATGTTCTACCCATCATGAAAACACTCATTTTAGGTAAACTACTATTGTAGACAATGAAGTGATAAGAAACTGCAAAGAAAAATGTTAATTATCACTGGAATATGCTACAGTAAAAGTAATATACATTAATAACAACCTTCTTAAACTAATAAATCAATCACAAACTATTTGGATTAGCCTCCTTAGCATTGAATACATCCTAAAACAAAATTAAGTTCCTGGGTATTATGATCTGTCAATCCAAGGCCTCATTTATCTTTACTCAATGAGAAAAAACTAGTAACAATCCATATTTGAATTTTAAGAGGAGTACCTTTTATGATTCTTTGATATGAAGATGAATCCTATGTTTGTTTAATAGGTGTATGTACTGCTAAATTATTTTTCCTTGATTCTAGTGCATGTTTAGTCGTTAACACATGGACATTATCTATATCATGTTAGAAAGAAATTATATTTGAGCTTTGTACACAGTGAGTCCCATGTATTGATGGGGCTTGTGGATGGGTTGGTTATCTAAAAAATCCACCATGCTTGAGATCTATGGACCAAATGTAGCTATATAATCAAGAGATTTTGAGGTTCTAGTATATCAAGGTAAGCTTTTAAATAGATCCTCATGCTCTGGATCTAGGAATCAAGTCTAGTTCCTTACATTACTCTGTCATCTATTCAAAGAGAACTTATTTTCTTCAACTTGATAAGGCTAGAGATTTCTCTAGTCCATCTAATTGACTACACACTCACTAGTAGAAAATGACTAATTAATTACTAAAAAAGAGACTAAAATTTGCATATAAATGATTATTTTTCAGTCGGTGACCAATAGTAGCTAATTTACAGTATCTTATAACGCAACCAACTTTTAGTCATTTTTATCTTAGTCACTAATTGGTTATCTCGATTTTATTATCTAGTAGTATATTTAGTCATTAATTTAGTCATTAATTTGGTCATTAATTTAGTCATTGATTTGGTCATTGATTTAATCATTGATTTGGTCATTAATAGTCACAATTAATGATCAAATATACAACAAATATATTACTAAAAGATCAGCAGAGAAAACCAATTAATGACCAAATAAATATGACTGAAATGTTGGTCGTGTTATAAGATACTGTAAATTAGATACTAATAGTCATATGTATGCAAATTTTAGTCGTGTTCTAAGATACTATAAATTAGCTACTAATAGTAGTGTATATGCAAAATTTAGTCGTCATTTGTAATCACAATCTTATCATTTGCATTAGTCATTTATAATTTTTTGTAGTATCATATTCATTTTAGTCATTTATAATTTTTTGTAGTATCATATTCATTTTAGTCATTTAGTCGTATATTCATTTTATGTGTTCATCATTAATAAACATAAACTACTAATTTAGTAGTTTTAGATTGATTTTAAGTTTTCATTATTAATCAACATAAATTAATTGGTATGATTTTAGAACTAAATTAAGAAAAATGACATACAATGTACATGTTCATATAATATGAAAATGCAAAGTTACATATGTTAATTAAAATACTAAGTAATATCAAGTGCAACTATAAATAATTCCAACCACATAAATTATATTATATAAAATGTCAAGTATTACAATATGAGTTTCCAACTTAATATTGGTTGGAGTACAATTTACACATGAAATATTGTTTCATCACTTCAAAACATTATCATTGTGTTTCCAAGGTGTTGTAGGTGAATTCACCAACTCTGAAGATTTGACCATTAGTCTTTATGTGTGTCTTATGCGGGATATTGGCTCCATGGGTACCACAAGATCAGTGCTCTTCTCTTTCTCTTCAATTTGCATTTTGTCGCTCTAGTGTTATTGTTCTCCTCTTTCTTCAATTCCTGCTTCTTAACATCAATACTGAGTTCCTTTCTTGAAAAAACGAGATACAATGCAAAGTATAAGACATGAAAGTCGATGAACATTGGAATATAAACTAAAGTAGAATATAAAAGATTTATATGATATATACCTCAACATCATCAATATTGTTAATGTCATTTTTCCCCATAAAAGCAAGAAACTCGAACAAGTTTTCTTTAGTTGGGCAATAGTGGCCACTATGTGGCCAAATGACCTATATAAACAAAGAAAATAAAATGTCACCATAAAATAAATTTTGTACCTACTATGTTCTCAGTGTACAACATTTTTTCATGAAATGTTATCTTCAACTAAAGTAATAGATGCAAATAGATGCACACATTTCCATCCCAATATCTTGAATTCCCATGCTTATGGTACATTGCAATTTTGATTTTATCCAACATAATCAAACACATCGGAGCTAGAAATTTCTATTAAGAATGTTTCATGCTTCACTTTTGTAGTTGTATCATTTCCTCTAGTTATCTTTAAGAAGAAGTGACACTTCAAAAATAAAACTGATCAGTAGAAATCTAATGGATGGAGCAATGTATTGCTGACACAAGATTACAACAATAAACTAGAAAATAATAAGACAAAACTTTGTAAGTTGTGATACTAACCAGGAATATAGCTTCAACATAGTAATCTACAATTGTTAGTGTACCATTCCAGGAGAAAAGGAATCCAATTCCTAGAAGCCAACAAATTATGTATGCCCCTTGTTTTCCTTGTAATTAATTGAGAAAGACTAGCACATGCAATTCCCATTTAGAATCTCTGAAATGATTCTATAAATATTCAAAGAAAACTTAATGTTACTCATTCATTTTTCTCTAACACAGATAAAACTGAATATGCTAACATGTTTTTGAACGGGAGAGTTATGTAATTTATTGTGTCCAAAATAATTGCTTATTATCATGACTATTTTTTTTAATGATCATGCAATGGGTCTATATAATATTTGATCAAAAACCATATTTTTCAAAATGTATTCCATTTTTCTAATTCAAAGCTAAAATTCCTTCCAGTTTATGGCATTCAAACAAGCCAAAATCTTTTTCCTTTAACAAGTCATTGTTGTAATATATTACTAAAGGAGCAGCTACGTAATGAATTTATTAGTGGTGGAATACTAATAAATCATAAATGCATGCAAGAAATAACACCACTATGTCCTAGGCATGCCAAGTCTTTATCCTCGTGGTTGGAAATATTACTTCATGAAAACAACATATTTGATAGAAAACTTTTTTGAAACTAACCAACACCAGTGTATCCAACAACAATGAAATTTCTATTGGCATGCCCTCAAAATGTGTGGAAGTATCAAACACGTGTCCTACACTTCCCTATACTCCTCTTTCTTCATGTCTTCATAGGAAGCCCTCAAGTTCGATACTCTTGCAGGCACTGCTACAAAGTTCTAGCTCTAAAGGCACTCAGATTTCAAATAGATGAATGCATTATATCTTGGTTCTAAATGATAGACACAGTGATGGAAGCATCATGTAAAAATGGATGCAATTTGTGGTCATCAATTGGAAAATGAATTAATTACTCTCAATCCTAGTAATTTTGATACTACTTAAGATTTCATTTCCAGGTTCTATTTCTCTGGCCTCAATTAAAAGATTGCAAAATTGAGAAAAGTGATGAACAACTCATTTTGGTAGTGATATCTAAGTTAGGTGAGTTTTATTTAGTGTTTGTTTCCACATTTATATTGAACTCAAGATACCTTGGACCAAGCTTTTGTGATTCTTCCTGCTTTTGATTCTTTTATTGAACAACTACTTGCGAGCAGGATGAACTAATCGAAATGGGCGCTCTTGGTTGTGGAAATAGCTATCTGACCTTCAAATTCAAGGATACAAATTAAAAATGCATCTAATGGAAACAAATGCAAAGTACAAAGGAGTGTTAACTTTTAAATTCGCTCACTGAAACAAGATTTTAGAGGAAAGAATAGGCCTCTTAAATGTTATTTTTATGGAAATGTAATTCAAAATCTTGTTTGTAGAAATTGGTTGCCTTCACTTCAGAAATGAGGAAACACAATTTAATTTCCAATCTATCTTCTTTTGGCAATCATACAAGAAATGCTAAACCGATCTCTGCTATTGCAAGTTTCTTCTTACCTAAATGGATAATTGATTATGGAGCAACCCATCACATGGCTGCACCTAAGAAGTTGTTTGCATCCATTAATTCATGAAATGCAAAGCATATCTTTATGGGAAACTCTTCATCTTTACCTCTTCAAGGGAAACGTTCCATTTAGATGATAGATGACATGATCAACAATTTTCTATATGTTTCTAATATTTCAACTAATTTGCTCTCAATTCAATTTATCAGATTACAAATTTTGTTTCAAGGAAAGCAATCTTGTTTACTCTTTATTTTTGTTTCATGAAATTGAGGACCCTTCACTAATTGTTGCCATAGGGAAAGTGGATCATCATGCACACTTGAACTTATTTTCTCATTTTGTAGTGGAGCCTCCTATCAATGTATTACTTGGTCACTCAAATGAGTTAACTAACTTATGAAATGAGATTTGGTCACTTAAACTCTTGCTATGTTTATCAACTAAGTAAACTTTGGTCACTAATCTTATGTTTATTTCTCTTTTTGATAGTGTTTGTATTGGGTGTGTTCTTTGCAAGCATCCTCAAGGTACTTTTGTTAAGGAAAAATCTTAGAGAGCTTCTAAAGGTCTTCAATTTGTTCAAAATGATTTTGCAGTTTTTATTTCTACCTTGTCATTTCAAAGGGCCCGTTATCTGCTTACATCCATTGATGACAACTCCAAACCAAATTGGGTCTACTTTTTAAGGAACAAAAGTGAGGCTTTTGACACTTTTCTTGAAGTAATTTGGAAATTTTTATCAAATGTTTGTAGAAAGTTAGAGACATAATGGTATTGAATATATCAATCTCAAGTTTGAATATTATTCTGCATTGATTGTATTCAGTTGCAACATATGGTGCTCTACTGTCTGCAACAAAATGATCCCTCCCTCTCTTTTTTAACTATTATAAGCATTTTGTACATGGTTACCTATCATGGCCATGTAGCCAAGACCAATTTTTGGAATTTAGCCTCCTTTTTAATACTCACCTAAGTTTCACTTAAGGGGTTTGTTAGTGTATAGACAATTGTAAGTTAACTTGGGTAAATCATTAATACATGTATACTTGCCAGCTATCCTTCTGAAATGTTGGACAACTCCTAGGTTGTTATAAATAGAGGGCTTGCCCTTGTATTTTTCAGCAGTAGATCTAATAGATGCAGTGATTCTCTTGTTCCTTCTATTGGCTTTGAGTCTATGTTAATATTTTTTTGTTCTGTTGTCTGTATGGAGTTTGACCATGTTATGATCTTGCTGTATCTGGTTTGATTCCAGATTAGTGGAGGCTACTGCACTTTCAGGTTTTCATATTCCTCTATTTGTCTGACATTAATTTTTGCATACATTTTGGAAATATTTGGAGCATGAGCCCTCTGAGACAATTCAACATTGCTCTTGTATTTGGGCTGAAGTCGTTCCATTTTTCAAACTCTTTGTTAGGATTTCCATTGTAGATTCACCAACTGATACATGAAATTCAAGGAAAATTATAGAGAATATTGATAATGAAGAGGGTGTTATACAGGGAAAAAATGGAAGGAATATGATCTTCAGTTTTCGGTACTTCTACTCTACCTGCATTGGCAGCAGCAATGCTTATCCTCAACTTTATTGACTGGTTACTTGAATTGGTTATCTTTTAGGTGCTGCATCCATCTTCCTCTTTTCTGGCTTTTGTTCCCCATTCATATTTTATTCTATTTGAAGTTATGAGCTTTAGACTCCTGCCTTTGAATCTTGAGACCCTAAATATGCAGGTCAATCTTTGAGTTTTTGTTTGCAGTCAGAACTTACAGGTTTTCTTAAAACTCACGCTACTGATGTTCGCATCTAAAATTCAATATTCAAACATAGAAACCTTGTCTTTTAGAGCTAAGACTTGCTCAAGAAGAATTACCAAATGGGTTCTCTCCTATTTTGCAACCATTACTCTCAGGGAAGTATTTGAGTGGTGGAAATGAATGAGAAATAGACCTCTCTCTAACCACACACCCACTTTTTGCAATTTGAATGCTTTCAAATCCTTGCCATATCAGCTTATAAAGAGAGGAGTCATATCAGATTGTCTTTACTTTCAATGAATTTGAAGCCAAATCAGCCCCCTTATTTGCAAAAATTCCAGTCACCTTAAACAAATTCCTGGTGGGTGAGAATACAATCCTGTCAAAAAAATTATTTTCCCATCAAGTAGTGCCTTTAGTTTCCTAATGCTAATGGACTATGTGCTACTACTAACAACATTATCTATGAGCCTAGGGTGAGCTTGTAATCCCCAAAGCATTTTTCCATGACTAACTCCAGAGTCAAACTCCATATAGACAACAGAACATAAAAACATTAACATAGACTCAAAGCCAATAGAAGGAACAAGAGAATTACTGCATCTATTAGATTTGTTGTTGAGAAATACAAGGGGAATCCTTCTATTTATAGCAACCTGGGAGGAGTTTAGCATTTAAGAAGGATAGTTGGCAAGTATACAAGTATTTAATGATTTACCCAAGTTAACTTACAATTGTCTGTACACTAACATACCCCTTAAGTGAAACATAGGTGAGTATTAAAAAGGAGGCTAAATTCCAAAAATGGGTTTCGGCTACATGGCCATGATAGGTAACCATGTACAAAATGCTTATAACAGTTGAAAAAGAGAGGGAGGATCATTTTTTTATGGACAATAGAGCACCATATGTTGGAACTGAATACAATCAATGCATAATAGTCTTCAAATTTGAGGTTGACATATTCAATACCATTATGTCTCTAACTCTCTACAAAAATTTGATAAACATTTCTAGATTGCTTCAAAAAAAGTGTCAAAAGCCTCACTTTTGTTCTTTAAAAAGTAGACCCAAGTTTGTTTGGAGTGGTCATCAATGGATGTAAGTAGATAACAGGCCTTTTGAAATGACAAGGTAGGAATAATACCTGCAACATCATTGTGAACAAGTTGAAGACCATTAGAAGCTCTCCAAGATTTGTCCTTAACAAAAGTACCCTGAGGATGCTTGCCAAGAACACACCCAGTACAAACACCATCAAAAAGAGAAATAAACATAAGATTAGTGACCAGAGCTTACTATCAAATCTCATGTCATAATTTAGTTAACTCATTTGAGTGACCAAGTAATACATTAATAAGAGACTCCATTACAAAATGAGAAAATAAGTTCAGGTGTGCATGATGATCCAATTTCCCTATGGATATAATTTGTGAAGGGTCCTCAATTTCATGAAACAAAAATAAAGAGTAAACAAGATTGTTTTCCTTCAAACAAAATTTGTAATCTGATAAATTGAGAGAAAATTAGATGAAAGATTAGAAACATATAGAACATTGTTGATCATGTCATCTATCATCTCAATGGAACATTTCCCTTGAAGAGGTAAAGGTGAAGATTTACCCATAAAGATATGCTCAATATTTCATGAACTAATGGAAGCAAACAAATTCTTAGGTGCATCCATTAATTTTTGCATACATTCTGGAAATATTTGGAGCATGATACCTCTGAGACAATTCAACATTTCTCTTGTATTTGGGCTGAAGTCATTCCATTTTTCAAACTCTCTCTTAGAATTTCCACTATATATTCACCAACCGATACATGAAATTCAAGGAAAATTATAGAGAATATTGATAATGAAGTGGGTGTTATACAGTGAAAAAATGGAAGGAATTTGATCTTCAATTTTTGGTACTTCCACTCTACCTGCATTGGCAACAGCAATTCTGATCATCAGCTTTAATGACTGGTTACTTGAATTGGTTATCTTTTAGGTGTTGTATCCATCTTCCTC
>APFE030104975.1:40014-78464 GCA_000404065.3 Pinus taeda | reverse complement strand
AACTGGTCCCATTATCCCCAGTCGGAGCCACTACCCCAAACGGAAAAGGAGTTGCACTAAGGTCCGGACCGGGTGGTTTCCCCCAATGTTGGTGCAACGATTTTCGAGGCATCAACACATTCCTCCTCTGGATCTTCAAGTTCCTCCTTCTAGATCTTCGCGGTGGCAATGGTGGCATTGAGATCTACATCGATAATATTCTTCCCTTTATCAGTCCCCTTTTTGGGTTCTAACTCAGGGTCGGAACATGCATCTAATTCTGAGGCCTTTAGCTCGGCCACTAGTGATTGCTTAGCCCGACACTCACTTATGTTGTGAGTGGAGCTCTTATGGAACTCACACCACTTTCACGTGTCCTTCTTCAGCTTCACAATGTTGTTATTTTCTTGCGGCATTGGCAGGATGTTCTGGGCCACCTCGCCTTGGCTTTGTCCTTTGTTCTATAGTTTAGGGGCACCTTTCCCTTGCTTTATATTCACAAACCCAAAGTCTCACTTCTTCTGTTTAAACTTCTGCTTGATCTTGACAGTGTATCGGTACACTGTGCCAAGCGACGAGATGTCCAGGAAATCCATCTCATCCTGGATGTACATGTGTAGGCAGCCATGGTACTTGAGAACCAAATGTTTCTTAGAATCCTTGATACCCAACTTCATGCGAAGGGTATGAAAAACATTGGTAAAGTCCGACACATCTTAGTCCCTTCCCTATCATAGCATTGTCCACTTTATGTATTTATCCTCATAGCTCCCGACAGAGTAGTATTGCTCCTTTATGGCATCCCAGAATGAATTCCAAGTGGGTGCAATTGAAAAAATTGAGGTTGTACTTTCATCCTTCTGCTCACAGTAGGTTTCCCACTAGTTCTTGACGTGGGGGGCGACTTTGAGAAGAGAAAAAGTAATATTTTCTCGGCTGGAAAAATAATGAACAAAAAAATATCCTTCTAACAAATTTAATCATTTATCTACAAAATTTGCATCTATTTGGACCTCAAATATGAAAATTTGAAAGTTCACTTATACCTTAAAAGGAGTGGATCCTCTAAAGTGGCTGTTGGATGTGGATGCGTCATTGGTGGCAACCGTTGAAGGATCAGGGCAAAGTTATCCATCATTGCATTCCTTTTTTTCTTGAGGGCCTCCTCGAGAAATATTTTAATAGGATCTCCTGCCCCCTCATCTTTCTTTTCTTCCCCCCATGGGTGGTCGGCGAGGTTTGTGAGGCTGATCTTGCAAAGGTTCAACCAGATCGAGCCTTAACTCCTTAAATGTTGACCTAGTTGGGGACATGCAAAGAAAATCAAAGAAAGAGCAAACCGATTTGAAACCATTGATCCATATTTAATAAAGAAAACAAAAATTACAGATATAACCATAAATACAAAGATGCAGTAGAAATAACACTTCATTTCATTAATATCAAATATTGAAATATTCTTACAAACAGAATGGAAATAAGACTAGCTCAGGCGATGGTAGCTTATCTCTTAGAAGAGATGTGGTGGCTACATGCCTCTGAACTGTGTTACAATGAGGCTCAAAGGTCCATTTATTATTGAGAAACAGTGGAAAACCCTAAACATCGAAAAATCTAACCCTAGGATATGAAGCACCGAACTATGGGCCCCGTTTGGGTAAGTTGGTACATCAACTTCCCAGGGTCGTAATTTTGGCATGCAATTTCCGTTTGATGTGCACAATACCTCTCTAGAAATATATATCCAAGGAATAAAAATTTTGAATGACCAACGTCGGTCAACAACCCATGTTGGTCCCAGTTTTACTAAAAAATGTCGTTTAGGGTCTCAAAAATGACTCCGAAAGTTCAGGACCCGAAAAAATGCCAAAAATAATAAATTGGGCTACAAATAAGGAAACTAAAAAAATGAAAGAAACAATGGTGGGGGTCCAAGTGGAATAGGTGGGTGGCCACCAATATCCACCTAGATTAGAATTTCTTTGCCGATATGTACTTGAGTATGAACAACATAGTATTGTAGTTGAAGCGCATGGTGGTGTCGCAGGAAGACACTATGCAGCTAAGGAAACTACGCAAAATATTCTACAAGCAAGATTATGTTGGCCTATGGTACATAAATATTCTAAGGAGTACTACAATGCATGTGATGTGTGTCAAAGGATTGAAAGACCATCACGAAGGGATGGATTTCCCTTAAATTACAAGTCACGCTACAAGCATTTGATAAATGGGCAATTGACTTCGTTGGACCAATTAATCCACCGAGGACGAATATGGGTGCACGTTATATTATCACTGTGACAAATTACTTGACTTGATGGGCCAAGGCACAACCCCTAAAGGATTGTATCGCAAAAATTGTTGCAAAGTTTATATTCGAGTATATTCTGTCATGATTTGGATGCCCAAAGATCCTGATGAGTGACCAAGGTTCACACTTCTTGAATGAAACAATTAAGGCATTGACAGAAGAGTTCCAAGTGCACCATCAGAAGAGTACGTTGTATCATCCTCCAGCGAATGGAACTGTCAAATATTTTAACAAAATATTGGAGAATTCCTTAATGAAGATCTGCAATGTTAATAGGAATTATTGGGATGTGTGCATACCAACAGTTCTGTGGGCATATAGGACGAATTGTAAGAAATTGATAGGGAAAACATCGTTTAGACTAGTATATGAAAAAGAAGCATTGATGCCAATGGAGTGTATAGTGCCCAAATTAAGGATCATAATAATAACTGAGATGGCAGATCGTGACTTCATGGAGGAACGTTTAGTGCAGCTGCTTGCACTGGAGGAGGATCACTTTTTGGTTGGTTTTCATTAGCAGGTGTAGAAAGCTATGGAAAATGCGTAGCATGATTTCCACATTAAGTAGTGCACTTTTAAGAATGGAGGTTTGGTCCTGATGTATGACATCAAGTTCACAAAGTTTCCAAGGAACTTTGAGATGCATTGGTTGGGACCCTATGTGATCCATAATATTTTGGATGGCGGCACAATTCAACTTGCAAAGATGAATGGGGAGTTGCTTCCTGGAAGGATTAGTGGAATTATATTGAAGGACTACAGGGATGATCCCACCCCTACAAGGATGCGATGACTATATGACAAAAGGAAAGTCTTCATGCTTCAAACAACTGAAAGAAAGTGCAGGAATATAAACTACTCTGCCGAGAAATGGTTACGTCAAAGAAGGAGGGTTGCATGATGTTTAGGGAGATGGAGCAAGTGGAGAAATCCATGAAAATGTAGATGCACCATAAGGCCGGATCCTGTGCAACTTGCCCAAAATATGATCGTTGGAAAAACTACAGTTGATTTGACCGTGATTTTTCCATTAAAGGGAGCGGGGGAAGTGCATTTAAGGAACATATCTATGAAAATCTGCTACCAAATTCGCATTTACAAGGAGGATATGAAGGCATTCGAATTTGAATTTGGCTATAAATATGGAATCCCACTTTACATTTGGACACTTTGCCTCTTGAATAAATCTGGTGAGATTTTGTGCCTAAGTCTGAGCCGAGAGAAGTGTTACATGTCTAGAAGGCTGGCATGATGTCTACTGGGAATTTTTGGAACGTGGTTTAACAAACATCATGACTGCTACCCCTCCTACACAAATCACAACTCCTAGATTGCCAAGGCTAAATCCCACAGCTATAAGAGTGGAAACAACATCGGTAGAACCAGTATAAGCAACAACAATAAAGAAGAAGAATAAACCACAAAAGCCACCAATAAGATAGTCGCCTAGGAAGGTGGCTGCTTAGCAGCGAAGCAAGGAAAAGATGGAAACAGAGAAAAAGAAGCAACCAATGGAACCGATTGAATTAGAGGAGGAATAAATTGGGATAGTATTTGAGGATATAAGTGTTGATGAGCGAGCCAATTTTGCAGTTACCGCCATATATGATGAGGCAAGCCAATTTTGCAGTTACTGCCATATATGATGAGGCGAGCCAATTTTGCAGTTATCGCCATATATGCCATCAAGAATGCTAATTGCTACGATGGCAAAGGAACCCGATGCAGTGAAATTTTCCATTTGTACACCTTTGTTACCTGAAGATGTGCCCTTTGAAGGAAAATTGCTGGTGCAGGTATTGCAACTACACATGGAGGATTGGATTTGGTAGACAAGTCCAAATTCCGTCATTTTGAGCCAAGAAAATACATGAAGATGGTATACTATGAGGATGCCATTGTAACACGAGTAGAACCAATGACATGGGTGGCTGGGATTCAACACGCCAGTTTAATGAACATGTTGATTGTGCCTTATTATGGGCGCAACAACATCAATATAATATGTGTGCACCAGTTGCTGACTTTGGTGTGTGACAGAGCCCTATGGCTTGGGGAGAGGATCAAAATTGATGCCATGTTGATTAGGAGGACCACTGCACTACTGTGTAGGAGCATACCCTACCAATGCTTTTTTTGGCAAGTCCCAAGAAAAGAACCTCACAGACTAGGTGAAGAAAGATTTCAATGTCATCAAGAAGTCGCAGGGATATGTTATTAACTCAATTTTTGATAAGGCTGTCACCTTTGCTGCATCCATTATTGCCAGTAAGATTATGAGGAAGTATAGGGCAGATGAGGTGCTAGCCCCAGTAATTGAGTTGGTCGCATAGTGTAGACAAGGGGTGTAGTTTAATTGGGCAGGATACCTCTACCAAGAATTTATGGATGATTTTCGTGAGGCCCAAGAAGATAGGAAACCGTTCCATTATGCATGGTTGTTTTTGTTGATTTCTTTGATAGCCTGGAATACCCCCAAGGAGTCGCAGTTACCTAATGTTGACCCAGATTTGTATGAAGCTACGAGGTATGCTTCACTGTGGGCATCAAAAGATCCAAGTTGGGTGGTTGAGAATAAGTTATTTTGGGTGGTTTTTGAGATGGATCTGTGCACCATAGTCAGCTAGAAGCCACAACCATCATCGACGTTATTTACTGAATATCATGGAATTGTGAACTTCAAAATAGATTTCCATAATGTATACATATAGGCAAAGAAAGATGCAAAGGGTATATGGTATGAGTTACCCTATTTGGTCATAGAGCAGGATATATTTCTGTAATATCTAATTGGTCAAGCACGTAGTTAGACCCCAGCAAAGAAGCCAAAGGAGACTAGGTAGGTACCAGAAAAACAAAAGGTACACCAATGAAAGACCCCAAGAAGGTGCCTCAAAAGGTCACTATGGACCTTGGGAAGAATATCGCATAGGAGCCAGAGCTCGTAGACAAAGAGAAGTCGGACACAGAGGAACTAGAGTAGGGTGGAGCAAACCCTTTTAAGGAGACAGAATATATTGAGTCTCCTTTCAATCTTGAAGAAGAGGAAGAAACCCACCATTGGAGGTACGCACAAGAAGAAAATGTTTGAAAAGACCTCCAGTATTTAATTGATGGTCCTCAGTAAGGGGCACATTGATGATATTGGTGACATTATGTGCTCTGTCATCGAGGACATGTGGGGATACATAGAAGATCAATATAATTCAGTATTGATGTAGGTCCAACAGGGCCTCAAAGAACTACAAGTATAAGCGAGTGCGATTCAAGTGAGCGTGGTTCAGGCGAGCGAGAATCAAGCGAGCGTTGAGACAACAAGTGCGACACCAACATTACTGTCTAGTCAATTTAACGTCTTAAATTGCTCTACATAAATTATCAATCTAGGTATTGTAAACTGATGAAGTGTGGTGCACCATATGTGCTTAGTTAACCTTTTTCTTACTTCGTTGTTTTATAGTTTATGTTGTTTTTGGGGTTTTGTTCTTGTTGGTTTCCTAAAGTGTTTAATGCAAAAGGAAATCCTATTCTAAGGTCTTAAGAATACTTTTAAAGGTCAAGTATGGATGTAGATTTCAAGACAAGTTTTATGTCCCTTATAGTAACTTCCAAAACTTAGCACTTCAAAAGATCTTAAAACATGCTATTGATAAAATCAATACTTGAACAAAAGTGTAAATATGCAGCTACTTAAATCAAGCAAAAGATGAAGTGTTGATCATGAAATCACTGTTTCTACTACCCATCTAATTACAAAAATAAAATCTAAACTATTGCAGTCAAACAAACCAAAAATTGTAGACTAACGAAAGCAAGATCAATTTACTTCACTTATAATCTGATAGCTCGCCAAATAGCTTTTCGGGTTTAAGCCATGGCTTCGGAGATAACGTCAAATAACATGAAGAATTGATATCTAAATGAAATCAAAACCAAATTAGTTCACTTATAATCTGATAGTTTGCCAAGTAGCTTTTCGGGGTTAAGCCATGGCTCCAGAGATAATGTTAAATAACATGAAGAACTCGATATCTAAATTACCTACTTATAGATTAATGAAAGCAAACTCAATTTACTTCACTTATAATCTGATAGCTCGCCAAGTAGCTTTTCTGGGTTAAGCCATGGCTCCGGAGATAACGTCAAATAACATGAAGAATTGATATCTAAATGAAAGTAAAATCAAATTACTTCACTTATAATCCGATAGCTCGCCAAGTAGCTTTTTAGGGTTAAGCCATGGCTCCGGAGATAACGCCAAATAACATGAAGAACTTGATATCTAAATTACCTACCTGTAGATTAATGAAAGCAAAATCAAATTACTTCACTTATAATCTGATAGCTCACCAAGTAGCTTTTCGGGGTTAAGCCATGGTTCTGGAGATAACGTCAAATAACATGAATAATTTGATATCTAAACTAGCTAATAGCAGCAAACAAATCTCACTAAAATCAAAGCATAACAACTGAAATTTAAAGGCTAGAAAGTTCAATAGAGAAGCAAATCTCAGATCACTACTTGATGCAAAAACTACATTAAAAAGCTCGAGAAAAACTAATAAGCAAATACAAGAACATGTAAAGAAAAACTAATCTACGATCAACAGGTTGAACATACTTGCATGAATTAGAATTGCATGAATGGAAAATCTAAACTACCAAAATTGAAAGCAATAAAATGACATACTTGAATGAAATCAAAGAAAAACTACAAAGAAAAATCTACTCTAATTTACATTATAATGTGCTCCATGACATCTACTTCACATCTCCTTCCATGTTGAGAACATCAAAGCTTTATTCAAATTATTCAAAATTACAAACTACAACAAAGCTCTCCAAAGCTTTCCAAAGCTATCAAAGAAGAACTACAAGCTCCAAGCTAAAGAGCTACCAAAAAGCTACACGTTTAAGAACTAACAAGCTAACAAATGAAGGAGAGAGATCTCCTATTTATACAAAAAGATGAGAAGCCATCTCATTAATGAGAGTCCATGAATCTCTCCCTCTACCTTTAGAGTCCTAATCAAAATAGGAATTGATAAGACACATCTTCTTAGAGTTTCAATACAATTAGGAGATGTGACACATATCCTCATGATCCCATGATTCTCTCCACTCAAATTCGAATTTGGCCTTAGGGTGCCATATAAAGGTCTTCTAGAAGCCTCCTTTTGACCTACACATGTCAACAATCTCAACCCACTTATTAGGCATAAGCATATGCACATTATTTTATAATTTTTAACCACAAATTCACTTAAAAAGGCAAGGAATTAATAAAGTTTGGAAAAACATAAATGTGACCCAATGATAATAAAAGTGGGATGAATGTAGTGACATAGTAGTGAAATGGAGGTGAAATGGAGGTGATATAATGGACATAATAGTGAAAGTGTAATGGAAATGAATGACATTGTCAAGACCCAACATACCCTCCAACTGAAATTATTGCATGTCCTCATGCAATATATATTACATTAACTCTTTTGATCCTTGAGCCTTGGGTTAACTTTGCATGATATCATTTGATAACTTCATATTTTTTTGCAAAGTGTTTTACTTGAATTGCAACATGGTTGGTTCTTGTGTTATAACCATTTTTTTTGTTGCATTCTATTTTGATCTTTGAACTTTGGATAATGATATTTTGATTATTGTTGCAAAGTATATCTTTATTGGATTGCATGATGGTTGGTTCTTGTGTGACAACCATGATTTTGTTTGTATCAAATTTATCCTTTAAGCACTTTTTGAAAAACCATTGTATGCTTATAATAAGAATGTAATAGTTAATATACGTTGGAAGTATGTGGGCTCCTGAATATAATATGGACATTGCAAAATATGAAGATGAATGTATTCCCCCCCCAACTGATGGTATTGGCCATTTTATGAAATGAGAAAGGGAAATGTTTTTCCAAGAATTACCATTCTAGATTTTTATGGAATTCTATGGTCAAAAGATAGAAAATGATGTACCTTAACTTACTTTTTGGAGTGGAGGATTTGTATGTGTGGTGGTTGCAAAATTATGATCATATTTTTCTTCAAGTGGCTGAACAAGAAAAGTCATGGATAAAGAGTTAAGATGAATTTTTATTGCTTCTACTAAAACTTGTTGAATCTACTCCAAAATGCTGAAAATAATAGTCTTCATGTCTTCAAAACTCACTGTCACAATTCCTACTATGTGAAAAGATGTTTTGATGTCGAACATAGCAAGAAATTTTTGACTCAGTGACCATTAATGGATGCCACTAATCAACACGAGAACTCTCACCATTGATGACAATGAGATTCAAGAAGCTCAAACACATCTTACTAGGTATGAATGAATTTTCCGATGTCGAGTCACCTAGAAGATCTAATGAATAAGAGACATTAATGTATTCCCATTGTTTGTTAGCATGAGAACTTGCCATTAAGGCATGCAAGTCTCAAGGTGTCTTTACAAGGAACTTAGACTCAAAGGACTATGGACTCAATAATTTTCATTGAAGCAGGGTTTATTTGCGGAATTAAAATGAAAAGAAAGGGAAGATGAAAATAGAAGATGGTAATGGAGAGAAGAAATGGTAATGGGCAATAAGCATGTGAATGAGTCTCTTTCTTTTATTTGTGGGTTATGAATGGACAAAAAGAGATGGAAAGTGTATGTGAATGTAAATGGAAAATATAGAGTGAAATGAGGTAAATGGTTTATTATGAGGTATGGATGTGATGGAGACAATAGTATTTGAAAGTTTTTCAAGTGTTTGGATCTGATTTTTCATCAGCATATTTCCTCTTTGTTTTTGATCATCCTCTTATGAAACAAATTGGTCTCTTAGAGAGACACCATTCTCTTGTAATCATTTGTCCTTCCTCCTGGAACCTGCAAGAAAACTAATACTTCTTCTGCAATGGAATGTAAGATTATCAAAGGAGAGTGGTGATCAATATCTCTAGTTATGATATTTAAACACAAGACTAAAAATTTGTATTAATGAAACAAGTTCTCAAAGGAAAAATCAAAAGAATTTATACCTTTTTTGCAATTGGTGCCTCAAGTTGAATGTTGCCTCTTTTCAGCAATTTATTTCATTATTTGCCATTTCAAACTCTAATGATGGATTTCTCATTGTGTAGATCTTATTGAGATCTTTCCAACAATACTTGAATCATCAAAATCTGACTTTGTATGAGAAAGTTAGGCTGATTTGAACAATGAGGTTTTTCAGCTACGGAATTGGAGAACAACTATGGAATTGGACTTTAGCTACGGAATGTGCACTGTTTCTGTAGCTAAAATTTTTGAATAAAAATTTATCTATTCATCTTTCATCATCAGTGCAAAATTAATCAATACCTTCATAAAAGTGATCAAATAACTTATTCATTGCATTGATTCAATTTTTTAGTTTTTTTTGTTTGACATGCGGCAACTTAGTGTGGCGACTTGGTGTGGCGACTTAGTGATAACACACAACTTGACTTCCCTTTGACCGGGGTATTTTTCATCGACTTGGATCAAATGAATAGGACACCATCCGTGTACTGACATTTTTCCAGCTACCCATGTGGCTCGTTTTTTCTCTTGACACCTATAACCTATAGAAGTAATAAAATAGTTGTAGAATTACTAGTTAGTTGTGGAATCAGGGTGCATTCTGCAACTAAAAGATAGCCAACCATTAATTTTACACATATTTTGATACTTGTGTCGTGCATAGCTTTTTATCTTTTCCGCACTTTCCTATGAAGTTTCTGCAACCTTAAAAGTAAGTGATTCATCTTTAAAACAGAGATTTTCAGTTGAAACAAAACCAACCAAAATGATATTGATCCATTCTCTAACTAAAAATGCCAGTGTTACTACATAATAAGCCCTGGGCTTCCCATACAAACAACAAATAAAGTTCGATAACTAATCAAGGATACTAAGTTCATGCTTGATAATAACATAGTTGTTTGGCCTGAGCAAGGACTAGACTATTTGTTTAGCTTCATGCTACAACAATATGCTGTTTTGAATCCAGGTATGCATTTGTAACTCTCTGTAATTCTCCACCAGAAAGATTTACTACATTAATTATTCAATCTGAAGTGGTTTCATGACATCAGATGTGAATTGAGGGTGCGTATATGAATCACAAATTTTTGTTTTGTTTTGTTTTGGTGCAATAAATGCCTAACAGTTGATTGGAGCTTCAGTTGATCTTCTGCGGTTTGTATGACACTCCATATCTAGAAGATCTGGTTTCAATAAACTAACCAGCATGGGTATAAACGTTGTCTTCCGTGTTCCATTTTCTCCCAACATTTAACCGGAAGTAGTGGAATAGGTACAGATGGGTGGCAACACTTCATGGGTTTTAATGACAGAAAGTTGTGTTTCTTCAAACAACAAAAGTGTGTCGTATTTAAATTATTCTTTGTTCATTTAATAAAAATCTTTTTTCCCTCACATATTCAGTGACACGGTGTATGACCTGGCAGCCAAAGAAATCAAATCTGAGCAGATTTCTTAAAGAAATCGAAATATGGCCACAACTATTCAAAAAGAACTATTTTTCCTCACACAACAAGCAAAAGGAGGCTTCAAAGAATCAAGAAATTCTCTCAAAACGCCACAAATTTCTTAAAATCGTTTCTGGGTTATCTAATTGACCATACTGACGAAAAACCGATGTTTATTTTTTCTAAATTCTCCTTCGTTTGGCCAAATCATGCATTCAAAGTTTGATGTTTTTTTTGTTCTGTGTTTTTTCTAAATTGCTGTGGTTGAATTTCATTTGCAGGTCTGTTGTTTATGCTTATTGATTCCTAATGGTCGTGGTTTTGAAATTGTTTGTAGTAAATGAAATCTAGTTAACATGCAATGTAGTACTCATGTGCATGATTAGTTGACAAACCTAGGCACTGACTTCTGCTATCTAATCAAAACTGCTTTCCTACTCAATATTCTTCAGGTTAGTATCAGACTCATGGTCTCTTATAGCCAATTTTGCACTAGTTGAATGACAAATTTCCTTAGAGTTTACACCTCCTTTCAAAATTAAAACACCAGCAAGTGCAACATTGATATTTATTATTTTTCTTGCAGTTGCTGAAGCATCAAATGTAACTACAGTTGCCATACTAGGAGGAGTAACCTCATAATAGCCAGGACGACCTCCAGGCTTCCCATTTAAGCCACTAACTGGGAACCTACTGCCGAAAGGTTTTTGTTGCTAGATCATCTTTAAGATTGTGTGTTACTGCATTTACCTTCCCAAGTTCCTTTTCACCATGGGCAAAATGGCACTTGTAGCCAAATAAACATCAAATATCAGTACCAAAATTACCACAAAGAATGCAGGTTTCTATTGAGGCCATAGTGGAGACTCGAATTAGAGATAGCCATAGATTTTTTTCTTTTCTTTTTCTCTGAAATTGTGAAATTTTATAAGAATGATTAATGATTTTCAATTTCAAGCAACAAAATATTTCAAAGTAAATATGCTAAAAACAGGTCTTTGAGTGAGGTCTTAAGTTGATTTATTATCAATTTAGGCTGGGTGACTCGGATAGAATCCATGTTGGGACAATTTCGGAAATGCCCATGTGGTCAGTTTCTTCATTGGATACTTGTAACCTATTAAACCTTGAAAGTAGCTGTGGAATTCACAATTAGCTGCGGAATCAGGCCACATTCCACAACTAAGTTGCAAAATCTTATTAAAACTGGATACAATGTTTTGAGGAACACTACAAACCATAACCAGTTAATCTTGGACAGTAGAACCTATCAAAGCAGTTGGGTTTCATTTTTATTTTTGTTTTATTTTGTTTTTTATTTTATTTTTATTATTGAATTAATTGAAATGATGAAGTTTATTTTGTCTCATTTCTTTTAACATAACAATTCTTTTTCTGATCCTCTAGATCATACATAGTGCAAGAGGAAAGCATACTCAAGAATTATTAATTATTATTTTTATAACAATTCTTTTTCTAATCCTCCAGATCACACAAAGTGCAGGAGGAGAGCATACTCAAGAATTATTAATTTTTTTTTTTAGATGTAAGAAATAAGATTTTCTAATTACACTTCCGTGGCAACAGAGCCAAAAATGTCGAGTTAATTTAACGTCTTAAATTGCTCTACAGAAATTATCAATCTGGGTATCGTAAACTAATGAATTGTGGTGCATCATATGTGCTTAATTAAACTTTTTTCTTACTTCTTTGTTTTATAGTTTTTATCTCATTTTGGGGTTTTGTTCTTGTTGATTTCCTAAAGTGTCTAATGCAAATGGAAATCCTATTGTAAGGTCTTAAGAATATTTTTAAAGGTCAAGTATGGATAGAGATTTCAAGACAAGGTTTATGTCCCTTATGGTAACTTCCAAAACTTAGCACTTCAAAAGATCTCAAAACGTGTTATTGATCAAATCAGTACTTGAACAAAAGTGTAAATATGTAGCTATTTAAATCAAACAAAAGATGAAATATTGATCATGAAATCACTGTCTCTACTGTTTATCTAAATACAGAAATAAAAGTTAAGCTATTGCACTCAAACAAATCAAAAATTGCAAACTAATAAAAGTAAAATCAATTTACTTTATTCATAGTCTGATAGCTCGCCAAAATGGCTCTGGAGATAATGTCAATGATATGAAGAATTTGATATCTAATTGCAGAAAAATAAAGCTAAAATCAAATCACATCATTCATAGTCTGATAGCTCGCCAAGTAGTCTAAGCTATGGCTTTAGGAAGATAATGTCAATGATAATGAACAGTTTATTATCAATTAACAGAAAAGAAAAACTTAAAATCAAATCGCATCATTCATAGTCCGATAGCTTGCCCAAGTATTAAGCTATGGCTTTAGGAGATAACGTCAATTATACTATGACGCCAGTTTGATATCTAATTGCAGAAAAGTAAAACTAAAATCAAATCACATCATTCATAGTCCAATAGCTCGCCAAGTAGTCTAAGCTATGGCTTTAGGAGATAATGTCAATGATATGAGGAATTTGATATCTAATTGTAGAAAAACTAAGGCTAAAATCAAATCACATCATTCATAGTCCCATAGCTCGCCAAGTAGTCTAAGCTATGGCTTTAAGAGATAACGTCAATGATATGAGTAGTTTGATATCTAATTGCAGAAAAGTAAAACTAAAATCAAATCACATCATTCATAGTCTGATAGCTCGCCAAGTAGTCTAAGCTATGCCTTTAAGAGATAACGTCAATGATACGAGGAATTTGATATCTAAACTAAGTGACAAAGCAAATGAATAAAACTGAAATCAAATCATAACTGAAATTGAAAAGCTAAAGAAAATAAAGTCAGCAGAGAGGCAAATCTTGTGTCGCTATTTCATACAAAAAAATGTAAAGAAAAACTAATCTACAATCAACTGGTTAAACACACTTGCATGAATTAAAATTGCATCAATGGAAACTCTAATCTATCAAACTTGAAAGTGATCAAATGACATAATGAAATCAAATCAAAATTACAAAATAAAATCTACTCTACCTTACATTCTAATGTGCTCCATGACATCTACTTTACATCTCCTTCCATGTTGAGAACATCAAAGCTTTATTCAAATTCTTCAAAATTACAAAATACAACAAAGCTCTCCAAAGCTTTTCAAAGCCATCTCACAAGCTAACAAGCTTAAGAACTAACAAGCTAAGACTAAGACTAACAAGCTCACGAGCTCTAAACTAACAAGCTAACAAATGAAGGAGAGATCTCCTATAAAAAGATGAAAAGTCATCTCATTAATGAGAGTCCATGAATCTCTCCCTCTACCTCTAGAGTCTTAATCAAAATAGGAACTGATAAGACACATCTTCTTAGAGTTTTAATATAATTAGGAGATGTGACACATATCCTGATGATCCCATTATTCTCTCTACTTAAAATTCGAATTTGGCCTTAGGGTGCCACATAAAGGTATTTTAGAAGCCTCCTTCCAACCTACACATGTCAACAATCTCAACCCACTTGTTAGGTATAAGCATATGCACATTATTTTCTAATTTTTAACCACAAATTCACTTAAAATGGCTAAAAATGAATAAATTTTGGAAAAACATAAATGTGGCCCAATGATAATGAAAGTGGGATGAATGTAGTGACATAATAGTGAAATGGAGGTGAAATGGAAGCAATATAATGGACATAATAATGAAAATGTAATGGAAATGAATGACATTTTCAAGGCCTAACACAATAAAACATGGTGTTGTAAGGAATACTATTGTGGTCAATCCTATGGGATAACGTGTTAAAGTGGTCTCGCATTATACACATTGACCAATCACCAAATCGATGTGATGACATGTTGCTTCCTATTTGTATGCCACTATGTCCACCACATATGCACCTACTACCACATCTCTTGTTTTCATTGTGCCACATGCGACTTGTTTTTGGCCCGCTTGGCCACCCAAAAAAGTCAAATCTGCATGCCACACGTCACATCCCTATTGATGCCACACCACACTAATGTCATGTTTTGGTTGTTTCTTCTTTGCGGAATCAAATCATGCCATGTGTCCTCTTCTTTATGAGGTCTGTGGCTTGGCTTTTCCACATATCTCTTTATAAAAATTTTAAAGGTTGGCATGAGAATTTTGGTGGCAACTGATGGAACTTTTTCCATCTCCCTAGATCACACAATGGATGGACCACCAGGGTTACATTTCAAGTGGGCTCCCTCGCTACCAATCACTGCTAGCATCCATCCACGTCGTCTTGGAGTTGTGTTACCTAAGAGGTTTGAACTTTTAACTCATGCCTACCTTTGAAACTTCCAAGATTTATTCTGCTTAGGTTGCGTTTCCTAGACAAGACCCGCACCATCCTTCCTGAGCTTTCATTAGTCCAAGTACAAGTATGTACCTGCCTGTGGTGTGAGGCCCATGGCCTAGAACACCAAAAAATTGACTTTTGATCCTCAGAACTTTGACCAGACATATCTTTTGATCCATACAGACTTTTGCAGACCTCAATATACCATTGTAGATCTATTTCTAAGCTCTATCCATCTAGGACACTTGTGTGGACATCTAATTTGATATTTTATACTTAGAATGGTTCCAAAAGTCTCATCTCTTTAACTAATCTTCTTGCAACTACTTGAACTGTGTCACTCTTTTGACATGAATGCCAATACATTTTCAATATTCTTCCCCTTTAACATTAATGACAACACCGAAACCATTATCAACCATCATAAAAGAACTATTTTTCTTTAGTATATTGCATTATCAAGTGATCTACAGTGAGAAATTCTACATGGTATCAGAGAAAAGGTGATAAAAGCAGAGAACAATATACAAAGAAGGGAGAAATTTGAAGTTTGAAGTCCCTGATTATAGAAATCGAATTCTTATCACATCTCAAATTTCACCAATGGTGTTCAATGGTTTGAGACTTGAGTATGCCCTGGATGGAACCTCGAATTATATAGCCTAGAAGGATCACATGGAAGCGGTATTAGTAGAAAATGGTTTGAAGGACTTCATTGACCAAGAAGTCCCCAAGCCAGTAGCCCCTAATGCCCAAGACTTGGTGGAATGGAAGAAATGTGTGGCTAGAGTGAGGAGGATTCTTTTGGAGGGATTTTGAGACCACATCGTCTCGAGTCTCCATGAGAAGGAGACACCATTTTCAATGTGTAAAGCATTGAAGGATCTATATCAGAACAACAACGATCAGAGGAAGTTGGCATTGCAAGACAAGCTTGAGAAAATCAAATGTGAAAAGGGCGACACAATCTTTACATATCTGAACAAGCTCACGACCTGGAGGGATGTGCTTGGAAGTGTAGGAATCACAACAACTGATGATGACATGGTGAGTCTTGTTCTCCTCGGTCTTCCTAAGAGTTGGCATAGCTACCGAGGCTCAATAAATGAAAGAGAGAAACTGCCAGATTGGGAATGACTATGGTCGGATCTGATGTAGGAGGAGATAAGGAGAAGCACTAGAGATGGTTCTTCACCAAAGCATGATGATGAAGAAAATCTAGCCTTAGTGAGTAAGGCGAGGAAAGGGAAAGGGAAGGCTTCCCATTCCAAATCGAGTTCTTCCCATGGTAGGAAGAAGATTAACAAATAGAAAGTGCGATGCTTTCATTGTCATGAGGTGGGCGATCATGCTACTAATTGTCCATAGAAGAAATCCAATAAGGGATCCTCGAAAGGATCATATGGTGAGGCACTGGCCTCACAATTCGAATTGGATTTCACCCTCATCGCATGCATGGTTTCATCGATGGTGGGTTGTGTTTGGTACTTGGATAGTGGAGCTTCATTCCACATGACCGACAACAAGAGTCTATTCAATACCTTGGAGGAGAAGGACCTCTATATGTGCATAGAGATGGGCAATGATGGAAAGTACCGTGTTTTAGGTGAAGGCATGGTTGTGTTTCAGAGGGAGCATGGAGCTCCTCTCACCTTAACTAATGTAAAGTATGTTCTTGGACTGAAGAAGAACCTAGTATCTGTTGCTATGTTTGAAGAAAAAGGCTATGTTTGAAGAAAAAGGCTATGATATAGTCTTTAGTAAAGGAAATTCATTCCTGAGGCACATCAACACTGAACAAACCAAAAGGGTTGGGATTCGAGTAAAGAATCTCTACAATATGGAGGTAGATCACTGTACTGCATTGATTTCCAAAGCAGAGCTGGTGCAAAGCCAATATATTGGTGAGATATAGCATAGAAGATTGGGCCACTTGCACCATGGGGCCTTGAAGATCATGCAACATATTCCTACTGAACTTCTCAAGGGTAAACTGGAGCAAGTGGATACATGCAAATTTGTACCTTGGGTAAGTATGCAAAATCTTCCTTTCAAGACTGAGACAATCGAGATGGAGCAATCCTGGAGCGAGTTCATACAGATGTGTGTTGACCATTCTCGACAACCTCCATCGTTGAACAAAGGTACTATGTTATTTTCATTGATGATTTTTCTCGTAGATGTTGGATCTACTTCATGCAGAAGAAGGATCAAACCTTCTCAAGTTTTTGTGAGTTCAAAGCCTTGGCTGAGAAAGAATCTGGAAAGAAGATAAGGGCCTTGCGAAGCGACAATGGTGGAGGGTATGTCTCTCAACAGTTTAAGGACTTATGTGCAAGAATTAAGAGGAGTTGATGGCACCCCATAACCCACATTAGAATGGGGTGTCCAAAAGGAAGAACAGAATGGTTGTGCGAGAAACTTGAGTGATACTGCTTAACGAAGGGCTACCACTTCATTTCTGGGTTAAGGCATGCAATACAGCAGTATACTTGCAGAATAGAAGCCCACATTATATACTGGGGATGAAGACACTAGTGGAGGCCTTCTTCAAGAAGAGACCAGATGTGAGTCACTTCAAGATCTTTAGATCATCGGTTTATTGCCATGTGACCAAAGATTCCTAGAAGAAGCTAGAGCCAACAACTGAGTTGGGGATACTTGTGGGGTACACTGATACACCCCACAACTATCGGGTGTTCTTGCCTACTAGTTAGAGGACAGTGGTACACAAATATCTAAAGTTTGACGAGTAGACAACCATGCGCGTATCCCTTTAGAGGGAGCTCAAGTTGAATGCAGAGGAGGAGCTTTTGGTTCCTAAGGAGGAGGAGCCTCAGATTGATGCGGATCAGATGCATGCAAAGGATCCAAGAGTGGAGACATCCACTCATGTAGAGTCTTCTAGAGATGGTCGGAAATGCTCAAGGGAAGTTGATAGATTGGTGATGGATGTGAGAGAGAATGTGGGACAACCATCTTCTCAGCACAAACAAAGGAGGTCACCTAAGCGATACACTGGTTACATGGCCTTGGTTGGGGAATGTATAGAGACTGAACCATCATCCTTCGAGGAAGCAATGCAGCAGCCAGTTTTGGTTGATGCTATAGTGGACAGGTACAACTCCATAATTTGGAATAGTGTTTGGGATGTTTTTCCAAGATCGGAGGACAAGTCAGTGGTGAGTTTTTGATGGCTTTACAAGGTAAAGCAAGCAAATGATGGTAGTTTTGAGAAACATAAGGCAACGTTTGTTGCCTGTGGTTTCTCATAGGTCGAGGGGATCAACTATTATAAGACTTTTGCTCCTATATCAAGGTACTCATCTATCAGATCGATGTTGGCACTAGTAGCACAGATGGGTTGGAAGATCCATCAGATGGATGTGAAGACTGCGTTCATCAATGGCAAGATTGAGGAAGAGGTGTACATAGAGCAACCGAAAGGATTTGAGACCTTTGATCATTAGTTGCATGTGTCCTGACTCAATAGAGCCTTCTACGGGTTGAAGCAAGCACCTCGTGCTTGGTACACCAGGATCGACAGCTATTTCACCGTATTAGACTTCAGAAAGAGTGAAGCAGATGCGAACCTTTACCACATCATGGTAGAAGGTAAGCCATTGATCATTCTTCTTTATGTTGATGATCTGATATTCATAGGTGATGATCAGTTGATCAAGTCTTGCAAGGAGGACCTTGCAAGGGAGTTAGAGATGAAAGACATGGGTCTCATGCACTGCTTTCTAGGCATGGAAGTGTGGTAGAAGGATGGGGAGTTGTTTGTGTCTCAAGGCAAGTATGCCAATGAGATACTTAGGAGATTCCACATGGAGAAGTGCAAGCCCATTCAGACTCCTCTAGCGGGTAACTGGAGGAAGGTGGATGCTACTTCAGGTGAGGTAGTAACTGCTATTGTTTATCGGTAGCTTATTGGTTCATTGATGTATTTAGTGAACACATGACCAAATTTATGCTTTGCGGTGAATCAGCTGAGTCAAGCTATGGTGCGGCCAACCAAGTTTTTTTGGAAGGCAACGAAGAATGTGATGAGATACCTCAGAGGCACATCTCAGTATGGATTATGGTACAGATGGATAGAGGGAGTGAAGCTTCAAGGATTCACAGATGTGGATTGGGCAGGGAGTCCATCATATCGGAAGAGCACTTCAGGAGGAATTTTCAACCTTAGTTCAGCTGCAGTTTCTTGGTACAGGAGGAAACAGAGGTTAGTTGCACTTATCTCAGTAGAGGCTGAATACATGGCTTCCAGTTAGGCAGCATGTGAGGCCATTTGGATGTGGAAAATTCTAGTTGGATTGTTTGATTAGAGGATGGATCCAACTGTGATCTTTTGCGATAATCAGAGTTGTATCAAACTCTCTGAGAATCCAGTATTTCATGACATGTCCAAGCACATTGATATCCAATATCATCATCTTTGAGATTTTGTGGTGAAGAGGATCATGTTGTTGTAGTATGTTTCGACCGAGGGGCAGGATGAAAATATTTTGACTAAGGCATTGTCAAAATGCAAATTCGAGTTCCATAGAGACAGGATTGAGGTGACAAGTAATCCATTTATTTTTGAGAGGGAGTGTTGAAAATAGAAACAAGAAATGATAAACATAGAAGTGTTAAAAATAGCATTTCTATAAATAGCATTTCGGGATACATTCCAATTTTAGTTAGTCCTTGAACTAAAATTGAGAATTAAAATTCGAATTTGATCTTAGCAGCTGTTTGAAAAATAATTAACTAACTCACCTTGCGTTAGTTAGTTGGAGAAGATCAAACATGAAGTCTATGTGAAGACATGAAACCGTTATCCCTTTGATTGAGGAAGTTATCCCTTAATTAAGGAGATCAAAATGAGTTGGAATTAGTTAGCTCATTTGACTGAGTTAAGTCAAGTTAGATTAGTTCCAACAGTTTGTGGAATTGATTGTGAGTTCAGTTAATTAATGCATGCACGCATATAACTAGCATACTTTAGATAACTGAATATTCTCTCATAAATAATCCATTTATGTCAGTTCAGTGAAAGACCTAGTTGAGATTAGAGGATGGGAAAGTGTAATATTAGTTGCAGGAATATTCCATTGAGGATATCTCTTGCATGCAGAAGGAATTCATTTCTTGAGGATTGCGCAGTTATTTTTGATTTTGGTGAGTTCTGTGAGAGGTGAATTCACACAGGTGGTAGCCAGAGGACCCAGGTGAAACTGTGCAAGGAAATAGGAGGCTTTGAGGACTGAAGGAAGGCATATGTTGTGTCTATTTAGTCTATGAGTAGCATTTGAGGGATTGTACTGAGAGTGGATAGCTTGTGAGCTATATCTTTATGTAATCCAAAGATATTTCCACTTGTATGATAATATAGATAGCGGGGTTTTTAGTTGAGGCTTTCCTCATAGTATTCTTATGTGTTCATGTGTGATTTATTTCTCATTCTCTATTATATGTGTTCTATTTGATCTTGCTCAAAATCGATTAAGCTTTGACAAGTTTGTTTGTAGAAGTAGATCAAGTATTTTTCTTTAGTATATTGCATTATCAGGTGATCTACAGTGACAAATTCTACATCTTCTTAGTTGATTTCTCTTCTTATGAAGCTTCTCGTGAATTAATATAGATAGGAAGCTAGAACTTACCTATACATGCTGAGAATACAAGTAGAGATTGAAATCTTCCCTGAGATTGAAGATGTGCATCTGACTTGTATTTGCGTATTTGAGACACAAAAAATTTGTATGTTGTGACATCTGAAATCCAAAACTTCGTTGTCGAACAAAAACATAATTTATGGGTAGTGTTTTTACAATCATGCTTCATACTTTATTTGTTAAATTACTTAGATTGCAAATATGTTTTTTCTTGTCAGACAAAGTTCTACAATAAAACACCATGTTATTTCTTACTCGCTTCTTGATGATCCATGAGAGGTTTTGAGACAAGTAGGATTAAAATATCTCTCACACAGTTACAACCAAAAATATTCACCAATGATAATGTGCTTTGGTCCTGTAATTTATTACGATTCTATGTTTAGGTTTATTGAACTATTACATAGTTCTCTAATGAAAGTTTTATCCTCTCTTCCTTCTTGGCTATAATTATTTAGGATTTTAGGGTTAGGATATTGTACCAAGAGATCCACGTGATATCATGGTGGGGGTTGGGTTCGTTGAATCTAGGGTCCATGGAATATGGAAATTAGCATAGACTTCTATAAACTAAGTTCAATATCAATGCTAGGTTGCATATGTTGAGGTCACACAAATTGAGGTGCTTGATAAGGTGAGGGTGAAGGATTCATAAACACTCAGTGTATTCATGGGTGGGTGGATTGAACGAAGAATGCATTGAATACTAACATTAACATAGATCTATCTAAACCCGAACACAAACTGAGGTGCTCCATTGGGTGACATTAAGTGATTTAAACACTTTTTGTCTGCATAGGTGAATTGAAGGTACATTGCATTGAATATGAATATTAACAAATATCCACTTAAACCTAGTTTGATATGTATATTTGGGTTGTGCATCTCGAATGTGTATTTTGAAAACATAGAAATGGTTCACGTATGAACTTGAATATGCATACTTGGGCTTCACAATCTTCATGTATTTTTCAAACTTGTATTTGGATGGGTTAATTGATAAGCATCTTGTTGCATTTGGAATTGTTATTGTTGCTTCATTATATTGCATTGTTGATTTATATTTTGGTAACTCGTACCTCTTTCAATGTGGAGAAAATTCCAAACCATTAGTGAAAGCTCCAAAGAGAATTTTGAGAAGCAACAAGGAGCGGTGTTAGTAATAGGGGTAACAGGAATTATATTAAATTTCTTGGCTTAAATCTTGCCTTTCTCTGAGACTTCTGCTGGACCTTGGAAAATTTATAGAGTTGCTAGGAGGGTTAAGCCAAACCAATATCTAGATAGTCCACTGGAATATGTTCAATATGATGTTTTAGATAGAAATAAAAATTTAGAAAAGACATCGAAATTTAAGGATGTCACCCATCTCTTCTGGGTTGATTAGGTTAGTAGAGAGATATAGGAGCATAATTGTGCATACAATGGAATAATTTTGAGTAATGTGTTAGATTCCCTCCCGCCTAATGTAATGAATTTACAACATATTTGTCTTCAGATTGGTGGGGAAATTGCATTGGTCCATTTGATGTAGAGACAAAGAATCCAAAATATCAGCCCCATGAGGAACCCTTTCATGAAGAGCTTCCTACGCTAGTTGTGCACAATTTTTACTACACTCTCAAGGATATTGTATTTGAGGGTACACATAAGAAAGAAATATTAGCTTGGTCCATTCACTGTCTGACACACATATTTGGCTTCTCTCCTTAGATCTTGACGAACTTTTTAGGCACGCTATGTTTGGACTGCCATTTGTGGACATGAGCGGTTGTATTTCAAGTACCCAGGGAACAATATTTCATGGGAACAATTTGTGCATCTAATGTAGAATTAATTAAAGCACAAGAAATTTGGGCTACCACAAATCCTTATTCAAAGAACCAAGACTTTAATTGTCCTAATGGATACGTTTATAAATGAAAATTCCTTTGTAGAATAGTTGCAGAGAAATTTGAATTAGAACCATTACCATATAAGGGTGAAGAGTTCAGTATGGCTAAGGCGGTGAAATACAAATTTTCAGTCTGTGATGCAATCTTCAATGAAAATAAGGTCTTGGATTGAGCACTTGGGAAGGAAGTTGCACATGGCTCTGTTTTGATTAGATTGTTTGATTGCATTACATTTAACATTAAGAATATTTTTTCACTCAAATTTGGCTATAGTTATTACACATAACATATCATGTCTATTTTCATCTATGCTCCACTTCCATATGCACTACCAACATACAATGTTTCCTTTGCAACATCTGATGCAAAAGCTAGTATGGAGAAAAGCCAAAGATTGTTAGACTAGTAATAGGAATATAATGGAACCATATAGAGAACACTACCAAAGAGAAACTCTAGAAGCAAATATAAAATTTCATATAGTTAAGTTGACCACACCATGTGATTCAACAAAAAGATGATAAACCCCAAAAAAACACCTAAAACAACTACAACAACAAAGAACACAATATTCCATAACAATTACCATTTTTGTACACATCCAACCACTACTCAAGGCATATAAAACAAGAGTTGAAAAACCAAACCGCATAAACAAAACACCAAAAAGACAAAATCATATCAAATGACCAAATCTCACAATATCAACAACAAGAATATAATGGAACCCTAGCAGCAAAATTATTGAAATAAATACTCTAATTGTAAGCATAATTAAACATACAAGGTTATTCAATTATCAAAGTTAAACCTACACTAGACCTTATACTAGTTATAATCCACACCAAGACCTTATTTTTCATCCTTTATGAAATACAAATTTTAGATCTAACCATATTTGTTTCCATGTTAATTCTATACAAAACTTAAACTAAATGGTCATTGAAATAAATCTACATTTAAATTCGAACTACTAAAAACAAAATTTTGCATATATACATTTCCAAATAATTCTATTGTTTTTATAACCGTATCTTATTCCATACATACCCAACGAGCTTGTCATTCATGCTTGGTTAGAAACCATCTATGTTTGTTCTATTCTAATGTTGAGCAAGGTGAAACTTGGGCTATGGAAGTAAAGCCAATATAAATCTCAATCAACAATAATATGATGTTCTACCATAAACCACAAACTGTATATTTATACCTATTTAGATTACGAACAACCTTAAATAAGTTAAACGATAAATAAGATCAGACATAAATTATGACAAGGAAGCTAATAGAAATATCAATAAAAACAAAATAATGCTAAAAGAAAAGAAAAAATGCACCTGCCTTGGAAAAATACAAACAATTTTTTTAATGGCAATAACACCACGAAGGAAATTTCAAAATTAGATGACAACCGTGCGTTTTCATAGCCATATTAAAAAATATACCACATTAAATAAGAATGAGACTCAATGCTATGTAGCTTACTATATAAGATTGTATATGGCTTGGATATGTATAGAGAATCTAACATTCAAAAAACATAATAGGATTTCTTTCATATGAAGTTGCTTTTCCAAAAATAGTATTTCCATTTCTATTTATTATGGCTCACTAGAATTTTTACTCTTATGAAATTGTGATTCAATTTCAAAAAATAGATGGGAAATTTCTATATATGTATATATATTTTATGAAAATGTATTTAAAAAAAAATAATAATATTGACATTTTTCTTTATTTTCAGACTGGTTAGCAACTCAACTTCTTACTTTAAAACTTTCTTTTTTTCTTGGTGTGATTTTGAATAGAATTCTTATTTTAAAGTTTTTATTTTTTTCTTTCTTCTTTGTGTAATTTTGAATGGAATTCTTATTTTAAAGTTTTCTTTTTCTCTTTGTGTGATTTTGAATAGAAATTAAAGTTGATGTTTTACCGAGCTATGATGCAAAACAAAATTTCAAATAGATTAGTAGTAAGAATATGACAGAATCTTAAAGATGACAATACTAACTAGAATAATTTAAAAACAAATAAAGAAAATGAATATAATAGAATTTTCGAGATGACACTATTAAGAATAATATACACAAATAAAAAAATTGTATAGTGGTGGTGATGACACCATGTGCTTCCATGGTAAAAAGATAAGCTCCTACACCTATAACACTTACAATTACCAAAAATAAAATAAAATTGAATTTAATGTTATCATGGAGAAAGGCCAAACCACACTAAAACAATAATAGAAATATAATGGATCTATACAGAAAACACTACGAAAAAGAAGTTGCATAAGAAAATATGAAATTTTATATAGTTAAGTTGACAAGACTGTGTGATTCAACAAAAAAATGATAAGCCCCAACAAAACACCTAAAACACTTACAACAATAATCAACACAATAATCCATAAAATTTATGATGTTGTATTCTACCCAACCACTACTCACAACATATAAAACAAGACTTGAAAGAACAAACTCTTCATGAGCAAAACACCAAAAAGTCAAATCCATATCAAATGGCCAAACCTCACAGGGTCAACAACAAGAATACAATGGAACCCCAACAACATTTTTTTAGATAAATAATTTATATGAAAGTATAATCAAACATGCAAGGCTATTCAATTCTTATAGTTAAATGTACACTAAATCCTATACTATTTACAACCCGCACCAAAATCCTCTTTTTTCATCTTCTATGAATGGCAAATTGCAAATTTTAGAGCTATATATTTGTTTCATTGTTAGTTTAAATTATTCTATAGATAACTTAAACTAAATGGTCATTAGACTTATTCAGTAAAACAAATATACATTTAGATATTAAGCTACTTTAAAAATATCGAATATATGCATTTTCAAATAATAATTCAACTACTGTTTTTGTAACCTTATCTTATCTTATTTAGTGCATACCCAACAAGCTTGCCATCCATGCCTGGTTACAGAACAAGTTCTATAGGTTAATGTTGAGAAAGGAAAAACTTGGGCTATGAGTAAGTCAATATAAATATAAATAACCAATAATATAATGTTCTTCAATGCACCATAGGCTAGCATTTTATCCATAATTAGGTTATGGACAAACTTGAATCATTTAAATGATAAATGATATCAGATGTGCACTATAAAAATGAAGTCACGGCATAAGAATCTCAACCAAAATGACCATGATTCTAAAATAAAGATATTGAAAATGTCTTCAAACAATAGAAACAACTAGAATTTTTGTGACTATAACATTATAAAGATAATTTCCAAAAATTAAATTACAATAATATTTTGCATAGCCATATATTCTCAAATATACCACATTAAAATAAATGTGAACCAAGGCTATGTGTGGGCTATTAGATGAGGTATGCCATTATTAGAATAAAAAATTTAATGTTCTTAAAACTGAATATGTTTTATTTTATATTTTTCTCTTTTCTTCATTAATAATGTCTAGTGCAATTAAAATTGCAAGAATGACGTATCAATCACACGAACTTAAGTGAATGGAGTAGCATTTGGCATAATGGGCATTAAACATCACGAACTTGTGTAGACAACATTCTCTCACATTAGAGACATCCAATCACTTTATCTTATCAATAAATTAGAATAGAAAATTTATGTTGTGTTAAAAGATGTTGTTAGCTATAATTAACAAAGGCTTTAGAAAAATGCAAATTATGACCTAAATATAGTTTGGAACTAATACTAATAGAAATCAATTTGTTCATATCTTGCTTAAGCACATGAAAATGCCTATTTTTTACAAATATATACCTTTTAATCCTTATTAATAGAAATTAATTTGCTCATATGCTCTTTGAACAGAAGAAGTCTACTAGTGCATATCACAATATTATCGATGGCTAGGATTTAATGCACATTCATATCTTACATTTGCCAAAAACATAAAAAAACATAGCTCCAACTCTTTAAAAAAAATACAAACGCCTATTAACATTTCATCTTCATGTGATTTATATATGTTCAAAAGGAAAATAGATATTTAGAAAAAAAATATGTATGCACTAAAGGATCTTCAATCACTTATTGTTTTCTTTGAAATCAACACTACTTTCGAATTATTAAAGATGACTTGCTCATGTCCTAGGAGGATTGACACCTCAAAAAATGAGATTCCCATATCAAAGACTAGAAAATGACACTCCCTCCAATCCATTCCCATGACCTAAATGTGGGACTTCTGAGGGTTCGATCGTGCTACTTGGCATTACGAAGTTTTCATTCCCATGGCATGGACACAAGCCCGCTCTACTACAGTGCAGGTCATGATCATTTTTACTTAGGCTAATATTGACTGCTGGATTTCGAGCCATAATGGATCTACCATTTTGGTCCATGAGAATTTCCATGTTACATCCCAACAATGGGTACTGGATGAGAAGGAAACTGGTTAGGCCCTGAAGCATGGACTTAGAAAACGCAAACTTGCCTAGTTGAAGTGTACTGATGATAGGAAGAGGGTGTGAGTCCAATACACACCATCCAAAAAGCGTGCATTATGTCCTACATTTGAGAAACAGGGTGAGGAAGAGAGCAATGTGTTTGAGAAAATGCATCAATCAGTTGGGGAAGGAAACAAGGACAGTTCTCTCCAAAATTTTGCATTTTTTGTTTTATTTTTTATTTTTTTATTTTCCTCTAATCTTTGTCCAATAAATCCCTTTGCATCATGGTCAATGTAGTTTATGGTTTTTTTATGCTCAAATATAAAATTAAAGAATTGACAAGAATTCAAGAGGGTGTGCTCAGGCTCCTTTACAAAGGGAGGCAACTACAGATAGATCAAGTACTCATATATTGCAAAATTTTCAAGGTAGCCTCCATATCTCTTGTTGCGTGCATAAATGGAGGTGCCAAGGGAGGTAGGTGGGGTATCTTTAGGTAAAATGTCGCTTTCATTCAAGGATTCCCTAGTCGGGATCCAACTCTCAACATGCCCAGGCTACACCTAGGGAATACCTAGTGTACAAAGCTAAGGGTGGTCCATATCTAGAAATTTCGAACCCTACTTTGGAGAACTACCTTTATATATACTTGGAGAAGGGCCTCATTTGTTGCTTCAGTAGATTTTGACCACACTAATTGAACCTTTATAAGTGGATTCATGTAGATCATACCTCGAAATGCAAGTTTATATTTATTTCTAAGGTTTTTTTATAGTGTAATTCAACAAACCAGAGGATAACCAAAAGGCCCTAACTAGTGGACCTTAGTTTTGGGATTCATACCCCTTAGTTTCTAGATTTCGATCCATCTACAACGATAATCACCAAACTTCCAATTTTGGTTCGACTTCCAAATTTGCCTACCCATCTATGGAATTTCTTAGTATTTGATGGCATTGGTAGTTCCTTAGGTCATTATATTCCCACAGATATCTCCCGAGCAAAGTATGGGTTATACACCTACAGAAGAATTTGTATAGAAATTGACATTAGTAGAGGGCTTCTAGATAGAATAAATTTAAAAACTGGATATTACCATTGGACCCAATCCCTGGATTATGAGAATACAACGTTTCAGTGTCATGTTTTTCTTTAAACGAGGCATCTACAAATTTCCTTCTATAGGTCATTTTCCACCAATAAGCGACACAACAAAATGTCTAAATAAAGAAATTAGAAACCTTGTGACAAACCTCCTATGGAGGGTGATCCTTCTTTTGCTTTTTATCAAGAGGATGAGGGCACCGATTATGATATGCTTCTAGGAGATTAGGATCAAATTGTTATTGCATATCAACCTTGTGAGGATTCTGTTGGAATCTAGTTCACCCTCTAAACAGGGAATTGGTTATGAAAAATGTTTCCTAGGGTATGTTGAAGCATGTATGAATTTCTTCTTCTCACATCGAGAAGGAAACACCTTCAACTCTCAACGATATCCTACAGATTACCTCAGTTGATCCGCCTCTTGTAGGTTGAACCAAGGTTGTGAGGAAGAAAGGAAAGCAGAGTCATTCCACAGAAAAACCCCAAGTTGGGTGATGTTGTATAGTATCTTTATTCCATGGTAGTATCTTCTTTGAGTCTATGTAAAATATCCTTAGATGGACATTGTTATCTCTATGTAATTAATGTAAAACTTTTTATATTAATAGAAATGATTTTATATTCACTTACAAAAAAAATCACTATTTTCGAATTAGTAAACATGTTTAGTGTTTCACTGCACTTCTGAGAGCGAATTTCATCCTGTCTAAACTATAACAAAAGACATTAATAACATAAAAACATTGTAATCACTAACTATTTCAATTTCAACATCCACAAAATTTGAATACCTCAAAAAATTATCTATGTTAATCCTAAATAATCATAGATTCATTTCTTATATTAGAGGAAACAATTATAATAATTTTATTCTTGATACTTTTTCAACAACCTTTTTAAACAAGAGTTTAACTTTTATCATTTTAAATTGATATAATTCCAATCTAACAAACCACCTAGAAACAAACTTTAATTATTATATAATAGAAGATCATTTATAAAAATAATCTATATTATTTATAATATATATATATATATATATAATATAATATATATATATATATATATATATATATTCTTAACCTTTCTTTATTATTACGATTTTCCCTAAACTTCTCTTGATTCTTACACGCGAAATAAGTCATGAAAAAGAATAATCATGTTACTTCACACAATTATGCTTTTCTTCATCATCTTTGGGGATAATTAGAGAATTTTCAATCCTTGTTTGCTTTCCTTCAACATCATTACCGTGCAATTAGAGATCTTTTAATGTTCTAGAGGGGAAGTGTTAATTTTTTTTTCTAGTGGCCCAAAATTTCAAACGAGGGGACACAACAAAGCTGACCAGGAATTAATACATAGAGGTATAAGCCGTTAGAAGCCTCACGCATGTTGCCAATGGTAGTTTGCAGGGACATATTCTTGCAAGTAGTTTTTACGAAAGGTATCGCGAGATTTTAGTGATGGGCCTCAATTAGATTACAAACTAAAGAGTGGGAAATGTGAATCAAGGTGGAGATGATGGCATAGGCTTCAAAATTTTATTATAACACGAAGCATTTACAAGAGTTGTAATAAAGATCATCCCTAGAAGTTTGTTATATGTTTAGTTTATATTATTTAACATGAAAAAGTGGCTTTGAAGTGAGCTATATTTTGTTAATAAAAATAAAATATTTTGGGTTAGTTTCATTAATTAAATATATATATATTTGTATGGTATATTATTTGGGTTATATGAGATTTAGTTTTTATTAGGTCATTTGTTTCAATGATATGGGGAAGGGATGAAAGTGAAAGCCAATTGTTGGGTCATAAAATTGTCTCATAGTGTGTCCAAGTTTCACCAAGCCTCACACATCTTTAGTGACAACATCTCATTGGTTGGCATATCATACATTTATGAAAAATTAGGACTAACATATGTTTTCTTGAACCTCATACAATCCTAGTGATTCATCAAACATTTTGATTATCCCAAGTTCAATTAAGCCTCACACAATCCTACAGGTGGAATAACTTTTGTGCATGAATATGTTGTGGCTTCTAAGTATGTGTGTCGCAAAAATATAAAGAGCCTTGTGACACTTCAGCATTTTCCAAACTTTCTGTCTAACTTCCTTGTGTTGGTTACATATTTTGGCTGAGGAAGTTCTGACAGAAAATACGATCCATCTATAATGATATTTTTGGTGCAACCATGAATCCATGTCTAGTCTAGAAACCTCATGCCTATACTCATTTTTTGTTTTTGTTTTGATGTCTTCAAGCTTATCCAACTAGTAGAAACAGAGAAGGGGAAAATCTAAATGAGAAAACCTAAATCGAAGGTCTCTCTATGCTTCTCTAAAGGAACAACCTCTTTTTGTCTCAATAAGTTAGGATCCCTCTTCTACCCCAAAATAAATAAGTGCCAATGCACATGTATCTTTAAATAAATAAGTAAAGGTGAAAGAAGAGAAAGGCTTCCAGCATAAAGAGGTGAAGCAAGCAACTCCACCAAGGTACTGTCTAGGTTCATTGGAAGCAGAGCAATGTTTGTGTTCTTGCATGACTCCGCTAGGGTACTATCCAGGCCTACTGGTAGTGTAGCAACACCAGAGATGAAAAATTATACTATGAAAATCTTAAGCTCGAGCCACACTACCCTTCCCAACTCAAAACATTGTTATTATGATGAATATTATGTTGTGTTCAATCGAGAAGGTATATATGTGATTGTGTATGTTCATGGGGTAAGTAGGAAGGCTAATGTAATATGCATGATGAATCAACACTCCTTGAAGAACCAAGGCCCTGCACATAAGAAATTAACCAAGACAAAGAAACTAGTCTTCAACTAGTGTGTCACCAAGTGTTGTAGTTGTTGCAATGCCCTCCAAAAGTTTGGCTTACACTCAATTTCAGATCATTCCTTGGTAATTTACATTCTTATTGCAAACACTAGAGCTCATTTCATGAGCTTTGTTGCATTACTTTGGTCCCTTTTGCATGTTGGGTTAACTGTCACCTTTTGACATGTCTAACTATCTTGCAAAGTTTGCAAGCCTATTTTTATAGTTTCAAAGGTCGATATTTGTGTATATGAGTTTTTATAACCATGTATATATATGTTTCACCCATACACAAAGCCTTGAGCATTGTCACACAAGTGTCATCTTGATCGTCCTAAAGTCCATATTAAGTGTTACACTTGTTGTATCATGTCGTAACGCAGTCACAAAATGGGAAATGGTTTTTCTATGTGTTGAGATAATATATGTTGTCATGTCTTTAAATTATGTTAAATGTGTGATCACAATCAAGGTTCATCATAGTTCATCACCCATCCCACACATAGCCATTTTTAGAAAATCTTCTTGATAAAGCAACTTAGCTTCACCGAGCTCCAACTAAACTGTGCACTACACAGTATCATCCCTCTAAGATATGACCTTGCTTATTGATATTTCACAATGGGAAATCCCTGTCTCCTAGGGTTATTGCACTGTGAAATTCCTGTTCACAACTCCTGACCTTGACCCCTAGAGTTGCGCAATTATGTCCCATAGCCTAGTTTAAATTGTGCACTTTGCATCTTCAACCCTCAATAACTTTTCCTCGGCTGCTAGAATTTTATAATGCGTAGAAGAAAAACTTCCCTTGGTATCCAAAACTACGTAGTTGGCTTTCCCAGTATCTTTTCTTTCAACCTAACTTGACTGCTTTCAGAAAATGTGCAGTCTTATCCTTCATGCCTCCCTAAGATGCGCACTATGCAGTCTCTGAGCTCAAGATCTCCCCCTTGACTACTAGAATTGCACAATGTGTAGTCAATGAGCCCCTCTTCCCGGCTTGTCACTTCTCTCAGGCTCAGTTGATCGAACAAAATGCATCATCTTACACTAGGGGGTTTTTTCATTAATGTTGTCTCGTCATTAGTGAATTGCCAAAACAAGTACACTATCATGTCATGGAAAGATGACAGAGAAGGAGAAGGAGGAGGGAAGCATTCCTAAAGGCTCTCTTGTAGCTAAACAAACAAGTTGATCAATCAAGAGAAAACAAAGGGATAAATGTTTGCGACTACCATCAAAGACTAAAAGACCATTGAAGATTCCACATCACCAAGCAATGCAGAGGTGAAGAGAAATCATATTCAATAATACATCCAACATTTAGGAGCAAGAGTGACTTGACATTGCCACATCACCACGCAGTCCATGTCAGTAGTTTCATGTCATGTCATGTCATGAGTGGTCGCATGGAATCTAAAGAGTCAGGTAAGTTGGAAAATCATAGGAAGTTAAACATTCATGAGGGTAGTCAAAGAGTCACCCTTGGTTATATATACTTTGTCATTGTATGAGAAGAAGACTTTTTCACCTTGGCTCCTCCTGCAAGGCATTAGAGAGTTCAATTAATTCTTTGAGAAGAAAGAAGTGGCTCTAGTATCCCATTATTATGGATAGTGGTGTACATTGTAAACATGTGTCTTTAAACTTTAACCTAGTAACAAAAGCCTTCAAGGCTAGCACATTCTTCATGCTTGGACTATGAAGTTTTGTAAGACTATTATGCAAATGTTTGTATTTCATGTTTGCTTTCACATGTACTAATATGGTTGAACTATTTTTGTTATTTTAGTACGTACCTTATTGAGAATGTGGTGTAATGGTTGTTATCATTGTCCCATATTTGTGGACTATTATGTGGGATATTAGATAGATATTTCTCTATTTGTTGGTTGTAACAACCGTTGCATCCATTGTGGACTATTCCGTTGGATGTTAGACAGATCTTTCTAGTTCCTGTGTGTCTCTTCTTGGGTGGTACTATTACCTCTCACATAGAGTCTCACTTTTCTCCCCTCTCTGTAGTAGAAGAACCTTGACACAGTTGCAACTGAACACTCATAAGCCACACCTCCTATGCTTTTCGAAGACACCATTGCATCCATGTCTCATGACGATAGCTAGAGCCAAGGCATATCTTTGAGATATATGGAAATTAGACCGACATATTGGATGGGGCTCCTACACCAAATGATGTGAGATCTAATTGGGACTTCACATTGGGGAGACCCCTTGGTTGACAGATTTCCATCACCATCAATGGAAACTTATAGAAAATCCTCTAGAAATATCATAAATAATTCTATAGAAATATCTTTAGAAGGATAAATATACCTGTGCATGACAATTTTTTCCTAAATTTAGACTCTACTCGAAACTACTAGAGACTAGTAGAAACTAGAAGTAATTAACACATTAACACTCCCCCTTAATTACGACCACTATTATATATTTGTCTAGGTCTCAAATAGGATTAAAATACTTGAGATTAGGTAAATGATTGGTCTTACCTCTACATGTTGGTATAAGTTTTCTTAAGCTCTATGTTGTAGAAGATTTTTTTTTTCTTATGCTCAAAGCTTTGTAGTCTACATGTGTTTTCTTCTACTTTATCTTTATCTTTACTATAATATTCTTCTTCATTATTTCTTTTCCTATAGTGTCATTTTCATCTAGTTCTTCTCTTGCATCTACTTGTAACTTACCTACTATTAATTAAAATTGTATGTGAATCTATGTAAGATAAAAAATAAAATCTTTGATTTCAATCATCTCCTCTTCTATTGTTAATGATAAAGTCTTGAACAACTCCAATAGTTTCCTTCATTTATCAGTTTCATTATTCTATTGTAGTTACTTTCCTCATCATGTTTGTTCTTTTCATGCCATTCTTTCATAAATACTAATTTAGCCTCATAATCAAATTTAACTTTCACAACTACTTTTTCCTCACATGTTGTTTCTTATACTACAAAAGTGACTTCAATTTCAACATATTGAACTTCAATTTCACCTTACACACATGTATCCACAATATGGACTTCACTTTCTACATCATGTTGATTTTCTATCTTGCACAAAGTCACCTCTTTCTTCCACAATGTTTTCAAAAGATTATCTATAGTGTTTAGTCTAATTATAGTCTCTATGTCCTCTATACCTTCTTATGCTTCAAAAACATTTCCATAGCATCTCCCTTTATAATGGGTTCTTCATTAACAATTGTATTTTTCTGTGGCTTATCTCAATGTGATCAATGTTATTCCCCCTTTCACTATATTTCATCTCCAATATATTCAAAGCTTATTTGGCCTTGGTTGCTACTAGAACCTTTTGAAGAATGTTGTTTTCCAAACCTTGTTGAATGGGACTATGCTACTACGTCATCCTTCTTATTGAGTATAATTTGACCACTTTGTCCTTTTGTCATGACCTCGTAAACTTCTTTATTTGGTTGTTGTTAAAACCCATTTAATAAAATATCCCATGGCTCTTATGCATCTAGCCTAGTTCTGATCTTAATGGCCAAAAAATCATAACTTTACCAACAAAAATAGGAGGAAGATAAAAGTTTCTATAGAAATCCATGTTTATGAAGAAAATAACATATAATTGTGTGAATGTGAAACTCCTAACCATAAGAACCTCTTTATTGATGGAAAGAGAAATAATGGAAAACCCTATCTTTTATGTCTCCTTATTTTATCTTTTTTTCCAATTAACCTTATTTTTATTTTTTCCCAAATATTTTAATTTTTAATTTTTTCTTAAACCTCTAAATAAATTTTTCTTACCTTTCTTTTTTCCTAATCCTCATTAGTTTTCTCTTTTTGGTTTTTTAATATAATAAAAAAAATACATAATAACTATCTCCAAAATGTTTGTGTCCAAAACAAATTGGTTCATAAATAATAATCCATCTATCAATATAATATGAATTAATACAAATTAACCTTTTAACAAGACCCTTCGAGAATACTACTATTAGTGACTACTCTTTTAGTAGGACAGTTTTACTAAAAAAAAATGAGCAATGACTCCTCTTTTGTGCAGATTCCTATGAATGGAAACTCACCTTATTCTTTTGATGGCTCAATTCCTTAAAGTTTTTTGTTCGCTAGTGATGTCTCATTTCCAATCTATAGATCACACTCTTTAAACCATACAATTATGTTTAAAACATCGTCAAACTACTCTAAGGTTAGTTTCTTTATGCCTCGAATATCCCAATCTCTTTTGATTCAAAGCAATGAGAGTTTGATTGGATTTATCACAATGCCAACCTGCCTATTTACAAAGACCCTCGTAAAATCACAGCAATGGGTGGAAACTTATGTTCTTCCTTCCAACATTTTTTGTTAAAATGACAATGAAAAATGGCTACATCATGGGGCTTTTAAAAGGAAATGGCTCTACTGATGTAAGACCCCAGGGATGCACGATTGAGTCACTATAGGACGAGCCAAGCTATGTTTTGGAGGATGAAAAATATCGCAACATTTGCGACATTGGAAATGATGTTGTGGAGTTTCACCGAGACTTTGTTAATTTTTTGGGCAAAGAACAGTGATGCACAGTGGGACAGGGTCATGCGAGGTTGGCTCAACTGAAATTAAATGTTGGTTAGAGTGAAGTGACCCTCCATCTACCCCACAAAACATATATATACATGACAGTTGGAATGAGTGGAAATAAAACTACACCAACAACCAGAGACAAATGGGAACTAAGAGATAACCAAATAGAAAACCTTAATGAACAACTGAGAATCCAGAACCAAGATGGAACGATAGTAACGAACAAATGAGCTTTCCTAGTCGACTAGGCTAATTGTTGGAACATAGTGAGTTTGTGTGAGGTTGTATGAGTTATGGTCACCATATGTTTTATATGAGTTGACGAGGTAGGTTTGTTATGTGGGTAAGCCAAGAATGTGGTACAACGTGTTTTGAGGGAACAAAAGGGCACATGTCGGTTGAGCCATGCAAGCTTGTTGAGCAGATGCAACATGACCACATTGGAGGCACATTAGATAATTGGAGTGTGTAAACCATGTTGCGAATGTAATGTAATAATAAAATAATAATATAATATTAAAAAATAAATAAATAAATGATAAATAATAAAAAAGAATAATAATGGAAAAAAAATTAGGAAAAAATAAAATAATAATAAAAAAATAAATAAATAAATAGAAATAATAATATAGAATCATAATATAATAAAAAGAAACTATAAAAATAGTACAAAGAAGGAAAATAAACCAAAAAAGCAAAATAAAATAAGAATGAGTTAAATTAAGGGAACTATAAAAACAATAAAAATAAGTGAAGTTAACAGAAAGTAAAGAATAATAAATTAAAAAATAATTAAATTAGGAGAAATATTAAATTAAATAAAACTTAAAATATAGAAATAAACAGTGGCATGATTACACATGAAATGTGTGCATGTGGACCCTTTTCCATTGTTTGGTCTATTTAATAGACGATGAGGAAGATGAGATTCATCATCTTGTTATCTATTCTCTTGGGAGAAAAGTGTTGTGAGACAAAGGATTCCTTGGCAGTAGTATGTTGATTGAGGGTTCGGGGGTAGTGAGTTGCAGAAAGATTATGTGCAATTTGAGCCTACATCTAGGTGGAGAGTCATCCCAAAAAAAATTGTTGCGGATAGCAAAATTCAAAGAGAATTCAACTCTAAAGACAGAGGTAAGGAATATCATCAGTATAGCTAAGTCGTCTCTACTCATGTTTTAGAAATACTATGTTAAATAGTTGTGGTTCCAAGAATTTGAAGCATTTCAAATTCAAAACTAAAGATTTAACAAATGAAAATTAATGTGGAAGAATCCTCAGTCCTACTTGAAGATGGGTGAATCTATGATAAAAGAGATTAAGTGATAACTTGATGAGATAAGAAACCTTTTTAGGATGAAGAATGGCAATTATATGAGTGATGGATAAATCACCAGGGGACAACAAGCCCTCATGCAGGTTGAATAATCTTGAAATAAGACTTAAATGATGATAGCCTAGTGTATGTGTGTCATTTGGATAAGTAAAATATGTATAGTGAACAAGGATTTCAATTTGATATTGAGGATTTAAAGAATCATTGTACACCCGATAATATCTTAACAATGAATTTCACTAAAATTTGCTTGGGGAAAGAAGAATATCTGATGAGAGATTAAGGCTAAAGATGATGAGGCTAATTTGAAATTTAACAATGTACTTAGGTGAGTATACATACGATGTAAATGGTCAACTTCCTAGTTGAAAGAAGTGGAAATGATTATTAAAAAGCAATTGGTATGTTAAAGAAAACATGAGACTAATAGTATGGTTAGGTAGCCTAGATCCTAGAGGGATGTTGAATAATCTCATTTCATAGTTGGTATTCATTATTTATATAATAAAATGAAATTGTTTTATAATAAGAATGCTTATAGTGTATTATTCCTCTATATTTCATATGTATTGAAATGATTGTCATATTTATGATGTTATGATATGAGATATATTGACATGTGGTTGATTTATTATATGATGATATGTCTTTGATGTTGATAGGTTTATGTTATAGCTTATGAGGATATTATGATGTGAAGCATGTGGTAATTACATGCATATTTTGTGACATGCATGAGAATGCCATTTAGAATGTGGTGATTAATAATGATGTTTTCTTATCACGATGACATGTAAGAGTTGACATGTGGATTATTTTCTATGATGTTATGATTATAACTAATGCACTGGATGCATGTTGAGATGTGGAGACTGATAGGAACTCAACAAAGAGGCGAAGAAGGCCAGTTTATTTTATGATCTCATGGGAGCACATACCTATGATGGAGAATCTGTAACACCATATGGGTTGGGGACAAACTCAATCAATATTACATATGCTAGTGGTTCCTTTGTCTTGTATAGCTCCTAATGGATACCTCTTAAGTGGCTATGCGACCATCTTGAGGAGGCAAAGTGATTGATATTGTAGGCCAAGTGCCTGATAATGGATTGGGATGTTGAACTCTGGTGGGGGTGTAAGGACTTCGATGCCTGAGGCCGTACACCTTACTGAGTGCAAAGGGAGTGGGCCGGCCTTTCGAGATGCCTGGAGTACTACTACATGGAGTACTGAGTCAGGTACTTGCCTTGGGGCAGATGAGGCCCAAGTCAAGAACGAGACTTGGGGCCAACATTGGGCTATGACACAAACTGATGAGGCTAATGCCCAGTTCAGAATGTGGGAAAAAGGAAAAATATTCCTTGAGATTTCTTGGGTATTTTAGAAAATTTCAATGCTTACTAGTTAGTTCAATAGAGAAAGTAGGGAAAATGTGAAGTAATAAATAAATAAATAAAATGTTAAATGATTCAATTTAACTTCGAGATGGAGTTTCTTAAAGAGGGAGAG
>APFE030104975.1:466-39517 GCA_000404065.3 Pinus taeda | reverse complement strand
AATAATAAAATAATAAAACTACTTTTCCAACTTATCCCTCTAAGGTTTTATTCAAATTTCAAGCGGGGCTACTCAGTGGCTGCAAAATTTGATTCATCATCCTAGTACCCATGTTGCATACTTTTGATGTTCCCCGCTACACAAAAAATGAGAAATACATGAAAAAACGTGATTGCAATAACGTTTTTCATGTATTTCTCATTTTTCATGTAGAAGGGTTCATAGAAGGTATGAAACATGGGTTCTCCTTGGATGAGGAATAAACTTATGCATCTATCGAGTGTTTTTGGTCGAAATTTGAGTAAACCTGGGAGTAAATACGAGTTGAAAAAAAAGTTTTTCTTTTTTCCCTCTAAAGTTTAATGATGTAATATAATCTTATTTGATTATTTACACTATTATTTTATAATTTCCTTAGCAGACCCATTTTAGACCTCAAAATTCCCCTAATGAAAAAGTTAAATTAAGAGAACTATAAAATAGTAAAAGCAAGTGAAGTTAATGTTGTAGTGGCTGCAACAACCTCCATAATTTTAGCTGCATCTGAATTATGGAGACTTCCTTGGTTTTTCTTTTGATGGTCACAAACACTTGAACTCAACCCATGAGCTCTTTTGAAGTCTTTCCACCCTTTTTCTTGTTTGACCGACGATCGTCTTTTGGCATGTTGATTGCTTTGTCATGCTTGTGATATTATTCTGGTGAGTTTGAAGGTTTGTTTTTAGTGTATGGTTCGTCTTTGCTATGCAAACACCCATCGTACTCACAGAAAAAGTTGTGAGAATTATCGCGCAAGTTTTTCCATGATAGTTTGAAGGTCTATCACAAGAGTGGCACTTGTCGCTCTCAGCTCTAAGACAGTCCCATTGAGGGCATGTTTTGTCTTGTCATGATAGCAGTCTATGTTGTCTCATCATCAAGTATGTTAAGTGTATGATAACAATGTAAGTCTGCACAAGTTCACTTGCTTTCGACACTTAGCCATTTTGTTCAAAATATGACCGATCGAACAACCCTCTTCCACCGGACCTTGACTGAGCTGCACTACATAGTCTCATCCATTAGTGACCCTTCTCTGCTACCTAGAACTGCGTAGAGCTTGAGGTTCTCTTCCAAGTTAGCTTCATTATGCAATCTCGAAGGTAAGAAACTTGTCTACCTCCCAGATTTGGGCAGAAACTACCTCCTTGTCCAACTGAACTGTGAATTTCTCAAGCATAGTCATCAACTCACTGGAAGCCTTCACTGCTCTGAAACTTAGGTTTGCAATATTCCCCAAAATTGCACAGACATTCCCAGGTGGTTACTTGTTGCCTTGCTCTGCCCTGCCTCCAAAAATTGCACAGACATATCTGGTAGTTCCCCTACTTCCTATCCTTCACTGTTCCTAGAAATTATACAATCATGATCAACAGGTCCCTCTGTAACCCTGCTTTATCTTCCTCCTCGAAACTGTGAAGTAATGAACAATAGTCCCTATGAATCCCTGATCCATGCTCCCTCTGGAAACTTCACAAGTCTACGCAATAATCCCTCTACAACCTTGCTTTGTATTCCCTCATAAAACTGTGCAAAGATGTCTCCCTTTCGAGTTGTGCCTTGCAACTGACACTGGTGACTTTCATTGTGCAATCCTTCCGCCTAGTGATCACGATGTATTTTTTCCTAACGATGCATGTTTTCCTCCTCGAATGTCTCATTCTTGCCTGATGTGCACTCTACGCAGTCTCAATGAGTTACCCTCCCTCCCTTTCACCCAAAGCATGAGAACAATGCATCATGTTGAGACTATGAGGTTTTGCATTTGATGTCATCTCATCATTAGTGAATTGCAAGAATAGGTACACTCGAAGATCATGGTGAGATGACGAAGGGGATGAAGAAGGAGCACACATGCTAGAAAACTTACTTACAACTGGATGGACATCCCAAGCATATCAAGAAAAAACCCAAAGGAACACATGCATTGAACCATCAAGCAAGACCAAGACCATCGAAGATCCTGCAACACTATGTCATACAGACAAAAAGACAAAGCACATCAAGACTACATCCATCACTTATGATCTCAGCAGGTTGACATGGACACCACAGTTAGCCATTACATGTCAGCAGTGTCATTTCAAGTTGTGTCATGAGTTGTCTTGGCCACATCACCATTATGGGCCATATCTATTGTAACTTAATGTAATGTAAAATGAATTCCAATGTACACATATAGAAGTCGAAGAGTCACGTGAGTTGAAAAGTCATCAACATTTCAATAGTCACGAGGGTAGTGCAAGAGTCACAAGTGTCAAGCATCACCCTTGGATATATATACCTCTCCCATTGTATGAGCAAGGACATTTCACCTTGGCTACTCCCACATAGCTTTGAGAGTCTGTAGTTTCTTCTTTGAGGAGCAAGGAGTGGCTCCAATGTCCCACTACCGGGACTAGTGATGTATGGTGTACAGATGTGTCTTGCGAATTTCGCTTAATTTAGAAGCCTGTTTCAGGCCAACACATTTTCACATATGTTTTGTAGATGTTTGTAAGACTACTCTTTAAACATTTGTAATGAATGCTTTCTTAACTTGTACTAAGATAATTGAACTACTTTGGTTATTTTAGTACTTAAATTGTTGAAGATGTGTTATATTGTTTATCACTCTTGTCTCATTTCTGTGGACTACTACGCAGGACATTAGACAAAACATTCTTGTTTTTCTCGATTATAATGACCGTCACCCCCGTATGGACTACTCTGCTAGATGGTTTACGTGTTTTCCTTTGCACTTTGGTTTTAATGGGTGTCACATTCACTATGGACTACTCGACTGGATGTTGGACAGACGCTTGTTCTTTTCACTTGTATCTCTCCCTGGGTGGTACTACTACCTCTCATATGGAGGCTCACTTTTACCCTCTCCTTTATCGTAAGAGAACCTGGACACAAGTTACATTCTACAGTTACAAGACATACTCACCTAACTTTTTGAAGTTACAAGCATAACACTCTCATGTGATGAACAACAAGAGCTAAGGAAAATCTCTAAGATAATGTCAAGCGGGTCACCATATAGGATGGGAATCTTACACCAAAAGGTGTGAGGTCTAATTGGGACTTCACTGGGGAGATCCCCTTTGTTCGCAGGTCCAACATCGTCAACAAAATGGCACTAGAAGGAGGGCTAGACAATAGGATATGCCTATAGAGACTGGTTTGAATCTCTTATTTTAAAAATGGCTCTTCCTGACATCATAATCGCAGGATGTCTTTCTATAAAGTCTAAATGTACAATCATTGTGGAATGTATACATGACTTGTCCAAGTTCAATTTCAGTGGGGACGATGGACCATCTTTTTGTAACCATATGCGCCAATTTATCTTTCTGCAAGCATCACGAAATAAAGTTTGGAGATGACTCAATTGCATTACCCACCCTCACATTCGTCATGTTAAGAAATGGTGTCACACACTACCCTTTGCCTCTATCAATTCATTTAGTTAGCTTGTCGAAATGATGACTAAAACGTTGGATGAGAACTTTTACTTCTTGGTAGAAGAGTTTAAACACTTGGTCCATAGTTCCCAATATAGTGAACCTCTTGGTTTTCCTTCCTCCCCAACTCTTTTAGATCATAAGGCACCTCAGATTGCAGAGGAGGAGCCCAACACCCCATTAGTTCCTTGTCCTCATCCCTCCCCGATCCTGATGTGGGTGCCCCTTGTGATGATTGCAAAGTTGACAAATCTATGTAGCATGTCCCCATTCCATCTTCTCACCTATCTTCCGCTTCTATGGAGGATGTTCTAGAATGGCTCAGGAAGCCTATAACAAAGACTCACTCCTCCATTCCACAAGAGGATGTCACCATTCATAACTCAATTCATGAATCTAATCTACATCTCTACCATCCTGCATAATATACAAGCCATGACTCCTTGTACCATGACTTTCTTGATCAATCCACTTCACCAACAAGTTGTTTGCATTGTCTTGATTCTCAAGCCGCTGGCTCAAATTGGGATAAGGTGTAAGGAAATCACATTACACAGGCAAATGAGAAAAAAGGTGAGGACAATATCAATCTTCCCTCCATGTTTCAATATTGTGGCAATCAAAATAATGAGCTTCCATTCTCGAACGATACCCATTCCACTAATCTCGGTGGAACATCATGTACAATCAATTATTTTGATCAACCCCCATTCTTGGGAATTCATTGCTCCCATGCTTCCATATGTCATGATGAATGCCCAAGCACATCATGTGATCTTCCGTTTTCTCATGAAGACTCTAACTCATATCTAGAATGTGCTCGGGTCAAAGAATATGTTCATATCAAAACTTCCTCTTCACCTCACTTTCTTGTGTGCCCCACCATTCACAATGCATCCACGTGTGTACTTCCCATTCCTTATCATCTATTCTCTTGTATGAAGACAACTCTTCAAGTCAGCTTGTTGAAGCTAAAAATTATGGAGAAACATGTCACAGAGATGGCCTCCATCCTTATATTTATGTTGAAATTAGCAACAAGAATCATCCTCAAGCAATGCATGATATGGTCCAAGGTTCAAACAACAATTCTGCAATTCTAGAAAGTTTCGGGACATACCAGGGAGTCGAGGCACTTCAATGTTTGTTGATGGTTATGTCAAGACCTCACGATTCTAGCAAGTTCCTAGAACCAAATCAAATCTGGTTTCTCACACACAATCCATCTATCTGCATGGTTTCATTTATTGTGGATCCCTGCATAAAATTTATTTGGCATTCTAGGTGTGATCTTTCAAACTTTCACTTATGACCGAATCCATGAATCTATTACAATGCACTCATCTTCATGCAAATCTCTTACATCAAAATTAGGTTGGAAGTTTGTGTCTCTCACTAAGTCATGGAATTGGGAAGTCGATAATCTCAATGCTTCTTTGTCTTCTTCCAATCCTTGTACTGCCAGTTTTTCTGCTCATCACACCAGAAATGTTTCTGGGTGGTGAAGAACACACAAGCTACTACATGAATCAAGTTCCTCTTCATTCGCTATGCCCCAATTGGTTTCACGCATTCACAGTGCTAGCATCCTTTTTACATTCCTATGATTATCATGGTGCCAAACGATTTTTTTCACCAGTTGCAAGAAGGTGGTCTATCATGTCTACCTCACAATGAACTTAGTTCCATTGTTCAGAGTGTTCGCAAGATTGTTCAAATGAATTTGTCTTTGTTCATTTCAAACTGGGAGCCTGATATTGCAACCAACTCATTTGATCATTCCTCTATCTTGGGTGGTTGTTATTCATCTTATCATTTTCCCAACAACACATCCAATGATAGTTGCTTCACACTACCTGATCTTCACCATTTGACATCTCTCTCTCTTCAGATCTCTGTCAAGAAGATGAGGCACTTCAGCCTGCCCTGATGGTTATGGTAGTTCCTCACTATCTTGGCATGAATGTTTAGAATGATTAGACATATTTTTCCTTACAATATTTCCATCGTGATCCCATATGTCAAACCAAAAATTTGCCCTTTCATAGATCACGAAGCTGTCTAAACAATCATCATGAATTTTATGATCCAATCGCTTAATGGATAGAACAATCTTACTTGGCAAGCCATTCTATAGGTAACAAGTTTCAATCCTTCCTTTCACTTTGTAAGAATCTCGATATAGATGAATACACACTCGCAAGAGGCTTCCGAGGTTTGTTGGATAATGGTATCCATCATGAAGGTAAGCATATGTATTTGGTGGTTGTGACACATCTTTCTACCCACAGGAAATACATTCCTTTACATGTGCATCTTGTTCAAGTTTTTGTATTTTCTGTTGCACACTAACTTTTGTCTGTTTTAACTATTTATATCTTTGTGGGTGCAGGTCGGGAGAAACTATGGTGGATTCACTAGAAATTTCATTTCACGTAACCTCGACCATTTAGCAGTTAGAATAGGAGTAGGATTAGTTGCATCTTAGTTTTCCTTTCCTTGCACTAGTTTTGCACTCATAATATGTCATGATTTTCTTATTCTGGTTGTACATCCGGTTTGTGTTGACCATTGTTCTTTCTTGTCTTTTAGTTTTTTTTGCTTCTTTTGAACACCTTTCCTCTCATCTTTTTTTTCCTTTCATGTTGAGTTTTCCATTTTTTTGCATCGTGCGAATAAGTGTAGTGCCTGCACTGTGTTCTAGTTTCTGAATGAGTATGTGGCTGAAGTCAAAGAGTCTTGTGACACTGCAGCACTTGGATAGTCCCGTGTTTGTCTTCTTTGTTCTCGGTTACAACTTTTGGCCGATGAATTCTAGATGGAAAATATGATTTGTTTGTAAAGAAACTTTCGATCGAACAACGAACCCATGTCTAGTCTCGAAAGCCTCACACCTATACTCATTTTTCTGCTTTGTGTGTTCAAGATTATCTAACCAGTAGAAACAGAGAAGGGGAAATATAAAATGACAAACTAGAATCAAAGGTCTTACATGCTTCTTTGAAGGAACAACCTTTTTTCTCTCTCAATAAGTCAGGATCCCTCTTTCGCACCAAAAAAAAAATAAGTGCCTATGCACTGTACTCTTACACAAAATAATAAAGGTGAAATAAAAGAAATGCTTCCTACATAGAGAGGTGAAGCAAGAAACCTCATCGAGGTGTTGTCTATGCTCACTGGTAGTGGAGAAATGTTTGTGTTCCTGCGTGACTCCGTTGGGGTACTATCCTGGCCTCCTAGTAGTGGAACAACACCAGAGATGAAAAACTTATACTCTGAAAATGTTAAGCTCATGAGCCAAATTACCCTTCTTTCTTTGAAGCACTACAATCTAGCTGAATTATTGTGTTATGTTCAATTGAGTTGGTAAGGTGAATTGTGTCTATCAATGGGGTAAGTGGGGAAACCAAAGTGATTTATAGAATGAATAAATCCTTCTTGAAAGGCCAAGGCCCTCTGTTGAAAATGAACAAAAAAGAGAAGATGGTATTCAACCACTGTGTCACCAAGTGTTGTAGCAACTGCAAGACCCTCCAAAATTTTGGCTTGCATCCAAATTTCAAAGGCTCCCTTGGTTTTTCCTTTGATGTTCACAAACACTCGAGCTCAGCCCATGAGCTCTTGTGAAGTCTTTCCACCCTTTTTCTTGATTGGCCAACGATGGTCTTTTGGCATGTTGATTGCTTTTTCATGTTTGTGATCTTATTCTAGTGAGTTTGAAGGTTTGTCTTTGTGTGTATGGGTTATCTTCGCTATGTAAGCTCTCGTCGTAATCACACAAAAAGTTATAAGTAATTTCGCACAATTGTCATCACGGTCGTCCGAAGGTCTATCATTAGTGTCATGCTTGTCGCTCTTAGCTCTAAGACAATCCCATCAATGTCATGTTTTGTCTTGTCGTCATAGTGGTGTATGTTGTCTCATTGTCAATTATTATAAATATATGATCACAATGTGAGTCTGCTTAAGCTCAATTGCCTTCGACACTTAGTCATTTTCCTGAAAATCTGACGGACTGAACAACCCTCTTCCACCAGACCCCAACTGAGCTACATTGTGCAGTCTCAGCCCTCAATGACCCTGTTCTGCTGCCTGAAACTCTGTAGTGTTTAAGGTTATCCTTCAGGTCAGATGCACTGTGCAATCCAAAAGGTGAGAAGCCTATCTGCCTCCAAAACTTGTGTAGAAGTGGTCTCCCTGTCCAACTAAACAACGCATTTCTAAAGAAAAATCATCAACCCACAGGAAGCCTACACGGCTTTGACACCTGGGTTTGTGTTGTTCCCAAAAATTGTGCAAACATGCCCAGGTGGTCATTTGTTACCTTTCTCTACCCTACCTCTAGAAATTTTGTAGAAATATCTAGCAGTTCCCCTACTTCTTGTCCTACACTCTTCCTAGAAATTGCACAGTCATGTTCAACAGTTCCCTCTGTAGCCCTGCTCTGTCTTCCCCCTAGAAATTGTTGAGTAATGACCAACAATCCCTCTAAATCCCTGCTCTTTCCTCCATCTAGAAATTGTGGAGGATTGCCCAAAAGTCCCTCTGCAACCCGGCTCTGTCTTCCCTCAGAAAACTACATAGAGGTGTCTCCCTTCTAGGTCCGTCCTTGCAACTAACACTAGTGAATTTGATTATGCAATCCTGCCTCCCAGTGGTCACAACGTAATTTTTCCTAACAGTATAGGTTGTCCTCTAAAAATGCCTCATTCCACCCTGAGCTATGCTATACACTGTCTCACTGAGTTGTCCTCCCTCCCTGTCACCTAAAACATGAGAACAATGGATCATGCTAAGACTATGAGATTTTGGATTTCCTTTCATCCCGTCAGGAGTGATTGCAGGAACAAGTACACAGATAGATCATAGTGAGATGACAAATGTGATGAAGAATTTCACATGCTAGAAGTCTTTGTTTTAGCTGGATGAACGTACCAAGCAAATCAAGAAACGAGCCAAAGGAACACATGCATTGAACCATCAAGAAAGACCAAGAACATTGAAGACCCTGTAGCACTATGCCATGCGAAGGAAAACAAAAATCACACCAAGAGTACATCCATCACTCAGGAGTGTTGTAGCTTGACATGTACACCACAATCAGCCAGTACATGTCAACAGTGTCATATCGAGTTGTGTCATGAGTTGTTTCAGCCAAATCACCATTATGGGCCATATCCTTTGTAACTAAATGTAATGTAAACTAAAGTCCAATGGACACACAGAGAAGTCAAAGACTCATGTTATTTGAAAAGTCACAAGAATTTAAATAGTCACGAGGGTAGTCAAAGGGTCACAAGGGTCAAGCATCACCCTTGGCTATATATAGCTCTCCCATTGTATGATCAAGGAGTCTTCACCTTGGTTCCTCCTACATAACCTTGAGAGCCTTTAGTCTATTATTTGAGGAGCGATGAGTGGCTCCAATGTCCCACTACTAGGACTAGTGATGTGTTGTGTACAAATGTGTTTTCAGAATTTTGCTTAATTCAGAAGCCTGTTTCAAGCTAGTAAATTTTCACATGTGTTTTGTAGATGTTTGTAAGGCTACTCTTTAAACATTTGTAATTCTTATTTTCTTAACCTGTACTAAGATAGCTGAACTACTTTGGTTATTTTAGTACTTACATTACTGAAGATGTGTTGTATAGTTTGTAATTGTTGTCTAATCCGTCTAGACTAATCCGTAAGATATTATATAGACCATTATTGTTTTACTTGGTTATAATGACCATCACCTTCACGTGAACTACTCTGTTGGATGGTGCACGTGTTTTCCCTTGCAATTTGGTTCTAACAACTACCGCGTCCACTGTGGACTACTCTGATGGATGCTGGACAGACCCATGTTGTTTTTGTGTGTGTCTCTCCCTAGGTGGTACTACTACCTCTCATCTAGAGGCTCACTTCTACCTTCTCCTTCACTGTAAGGGAACCCAAACACATGTTACATTACACACTCACTAGGAATACCAACCTCACTTTTTGAAGTTACAAGCATAACACTCTCATGTTCTAAACAGAAAGAGCTAATGCAAATCTCTAAGATATTGGCAACCGAGACATCGTACCGAATGGGACTCTACACCAAATAGTGTGAGGTCTAGTTGGGACTTCATACCGGGGAGATTCACTTTGTTGGCAAGTCCAGCACCGTCAACAGTTAACAAAAAGTAAAAAAGAATTAAATTAAGAGAAATATTAAATTAGGTAAAACTTAAAATAAAGAAATAAAAAGTGGCCTATTGACACATGGAATGTGTGCATGTGGACCCCTTTTGCATTTTTGTTCTATTTAATAGATGACGAGGAAGATGAGATTCATCATTCCTTCATCCATTCTCTTGGGAAAAAAGTGTTGTGAGATAAAGGATTCCCTCACTGTAGTACGTTGATTGAGGGATCGCGGGTGGCTAGTTGTAGAAACATTATGCTCAACTAAGCCTACAGTTGCGTGGACAGTTGTCCCCAAAAACTTTGTTGTGAATAGTGAAATTCAAATAGAATTAAAATCTAAAGGTACAAGTATGGAATATCGTCAGCACAGGTAAGTTGTCTCTACTCGTGTTTTAGAAATTCTATGTTAAATATTTGAATAGTTGTGTGTTGATTAATAATCACATAAATTGATGTAATTATTTGTACATTTTAATTTTGGGCTTGTTACAAGCAAGCCAAGAGGGCTTTTGCATGAGTATGGTTTGTTGTACATGAAATTAAGTGAAGATTGAAATCTATTTTTTTAATGGAAGTGTCTTGAAGTTTATAATTGAAGGTGGGAATCGATGAGGTTGTTCTTATATTTGGAGTACTAGTGCACATTGTATTGGGAATAGTAGTGCATAGTGCACATTGTATTTGGAATACTAATGCACATTGTACATTGACCTTTATGTAACTTTGTGACATTATACTATGCTATTATGTTGTGGAATATCTATATATGTGGATGATTGTAAATTTACAAAGTAGAAGTGAAGTGAATTAATCAAGCATTATACTTGGGTTAAGGTTACATGTTAACTCTGCAAATTTAATATAAATATATAACTCGTGTCAGAAGTGTAAATACTAGATTCATAGTTCAGGTGTAAGTAGTTGTTAGTTGGTCAATCCATTATAAGGAACCATGCTAGTGTCGCATGTCCATAGGCCTCGATGCACCTTAACTTGAGGGATGCTCTACGGGCATGATAGTTGGTGTCAGAGTGAGACTTCATGATGATGCTCATAGAGTATAATACATGAATCCTCAAGATCATAGGATGGAGGCCTTGGAAGAATGTGTGGAGCAGTTGATTGGTTCCATTAAGGGATATGTAGAAAGAGCTAGTAAGACAAGGGAAAACTTCAATTTCATGGGAGGAATGTTTCTTCAAGTTGTTGTTGAACTCAATAGTGTTGTTTTTTATGTTGATTGATGACATGATATGGATCTTAAAAATTGAGTTAGTTGGAGGAGAAGGTTGATAGTCTTACTTTTGAGGAAGGAAGTCAAGCATAGTCCATTTAGTTCTTTAATAAGGGTGAAGGTGAAGGAATTAGAGTCATATGATCTTACAAGAAGTAAGAAATTGCTTGAAAATTTTTGTTGGGATGTAGTGAAATACTGTGATCAATTGGGAGAGCGCTTGGATGAGGTCAAGGTGAAGCATACTGCCTCATTCTTAATAGGGATTGCAAAGCTATGGTGGAGAAGAACGGTCAAGTAGGTTGTGTCGGGTCAAATGCAGGATTACCTTACAACATGACTAAAGTTGAAGTAATCGTTGTATTCTTATTTTGGACACCAGGATCAGACTCGCGATGCAAGGAGAAAGTTGAAATTTTTCAGGTAGATATCAAGTGTACATGCTTACATTTGGGAGAATTGAAGTCTTATGTTAGAGATTCCATTTATGGCTAAGAAGATTAGGTTATTTTAATTCATAATATGTCTTCAACCTTAGGCTTAGACAAAAGTGAAGAGACAAAATGTGTAGACACTTGACGAAGCTATAGTTGCTACATATAAGATTTTGGATCTCCATGTAATAGAAATACCAGAAGGCAAGGAGCGTAATGCGAAGAAGAAGAAGTCATATAAGGAGAAAGGGAAATATTTGAAAGAGGATGGATTGAAGAAGAGTTGTAAGAAGGAGGGGATTATCTTTCATGTTGGTTATGCAGAGAGGATTTCATGGTGAAGAATTGTTTGTTGAAGTAGGAGGTGGAAACTATATAGTAAGTTGAAAAGAAAAATATAGCATGAAAGAGTTCTCATGTATATGTGGGATTGATGCATGTTTTTAGTGCATATTCTTTGAAGGAGGCCACTCCAAAAAAATTTCTGAATCATACTAAGTTGAACTATGTTAAGATTGATGTGAATTTAAGTCAATCAATGGCTATGGTAGATAGAAAGGATACTCATAACATTATAAGGGAAGAAGTGGCTAGGAGAATGGGCTTGCATATTGTTCTAATCTTTGCATCTTTCATAGTGAATTTTGAGGCTATGAGAATTGTTGGAGAAGTTTGTGGTGTTCTAGTAGAAATTGGTAGCTGGAAAGGGAAGGTTTCCTTGATGATTATTAGGATGGATGAGTATGAGATTGTATTGGGCACTGATTTTATGGTTGGAAAAATAATTGTACTAGAACTTCATATGGGGAGATTGTTCATTCTTTTAGGAGAGGAACTAATGGTTGTTTTAATTTTTGGAGACATGATAAATGGACGTAGGATGACAACTATCCATATGGAGGGATGGCAATCTGATAGTGAGATTTGTGAGATATTGGGTCGCATATAGTCCACAATGATGCAACATTCAAGGATGATGGTTGACATGGTATATGGGATTATGAGGATGTCAAAGAGACCTCAAATGGTTGATGTTGATACTTCCATGCTAAAGTGTGAGATGGTCGATGTTTATACTTCTACATCTAATGATGGTAGGGAAGTCAAGTATGTAGATGATGTTGAGGGTGTTAATGCATGGATTTTAAGCATGTGTAAAAAGCTAGACCAAGATGATGGATATTGTGGGATTACATATGTGGGTTAGGTTCAAGATGATGAACCATGGCATAGACATATCAGTAGAAATTCCGAGGAGTCTAGTGATACCGAGGAGACAAATGATTTCCATAATGATCCAGTGTTTCATATGTTAATTGAGGAGAATGAGGGTAGGATTGGTTCCTATCCCCTTTTATTGAGGTACATATCATACAAATATGGAGGGTTCATTCCATACAAAGGTGGATCAAATATAGGATAGAGAAGCACATCTTGAGTGAGGAGAGATGGAGGATACAATGTTTGGAGAGGTAGTCCAAAAGACTACCCTAGTTCATATTCTTATGGAGCTCATGGATAAGGGATCACTATTAGTTTCTTATCACGGTGAGTCCAGATATGAAGGACATTCCATGTAGGGTAGTTCATGATGATGAGAAGGAGTAGAATGAGGATGAGATTTGTTGACATGAGGATGTGATGCCTAGTATACATGTTCGAGTGCATGAATTCTTGGGAATTTGAAACTATGATTAAATTATCTAAATAATTAGTTGATAAAATGAGAGGATACAACACATGACATATTTACATGAAGTTTCATGGAGTTTCATAGGATGTATGTTGGTAGACGAGATTCTTCCTTTTTTAGTAATGAGACAATGCCATGAGGATGTTGCTCAAAATTAAAAGGACAACATTATTGCAATCTTTAGTGATGGATAAATTGCTGAAGAGGTAGGTTGTTGAGGACGACAACATATTTAGAGTTGGGGAGGATGTAATACCCTCAGGGATGTGTTCCCGAGTTACTATAGATTAGGTGCTTTGTGTTACAAAGGTGGAATGAAATCACAACATTTGTGATGTTGGAAGTGGAATTTTGGGGTTTCACTAAGGCATTGTCACATTTTGCAATAAAGGGAAGTCATGCACAGAATGGACCAAAACTTTGATGCATGAGTGGCACAGGAGATGAGTAAGGTTGACCGAAAAACGGCTTGTGAGATAGGTGACTGAATGAAAGCGTATATGAAGGGAAACTGAAGAAAGGTGTCCAAAATGGGTTATGGAATGAGGTCATATGAGACAAGCACATGAGTAGAGTGTGTTGGCTCGAGAACTTGAGTGGGATGATGTCAACCTAAGCAAGATGAAGTGGAACAAGTTAGAGGGATGAGGTCATCGAAGGTTGGCTCAATCGACCCGATGCATCGGTTGGAGCGACGCACCCCTTTGCCTACCTCACGACACACACACACACACAGATATACATGACATTTGGAATGACTGGAGGAATAAGTGAATGGAAAAACAAAAGAAAATGGGGATTGAAGACATAACTAAATGGAGAACCAAAACAAATAACCAAGATATGAGAATCGAGATAGAACAAGAGTCGCGAATGAATGAACTCATCAACTGAGTGATACGACTATTGGAATGAGGTGAGTTTAGGTGAGGCTGTTGGTACGATTTCTAGTTGTTATAGGTCTTGTATGAGCTTGGAGAGGAAATTCATTTGTGTGGGTAGGTTGAGACTCTGGCATGACTTGTCTTAAGGGTGCACAAATGGACATGTAGATTGAGTCATTCAAAAACGCCGAGGGGCCATGGCACGCCTGTGTTGGAGCTACATTTAATAATTTGAGGAAGGTGCAAACCACATGGGAAAGTCAAGCAGGCTATGCCAAGATTATGGTGTATTGTACATGAAAGTAAGAGAATGCTAAAACACTTAAATCTATTGTTGTAAGTAGAAAATTGTTGAAGTTAATTATTGAAGTTGGGAACCATTGAGATTATCCTTATATTTGCAAAAATATTGCACATTGTGCATCGATGTTTATGCAATTTTGTGACATTATATTGTGGCATATGTATTTATCTGGATGATTGTATTCTTGTGAAGTAAGTGTGAAGTGATGTAATCAGGCATTTTCCTTGGGCTAAGGTTGGATGCTAATTATGTAAACATTTTATATCTAACATGTGAGAAAAGTGCAAGTGCTAGAGGCATAGTCCAGATGTAAGTAGTTGTAAGCCGGTCAAGCCATTACAATGAACCACAATGGTGTCGTGTGCTTAGAGGCCTCAATGTGCCTTAACTGAAGAGACGCTTTGGAGGCATGACATTAGACCTTCCATCCATCATGAGCTCTCAATTTCGTTTATATATTTATTTGGCATTTTTGGTCCTTTGGCTTTCATACTAATCTCTTAGAATAAAAAAGGAAATCCCACAATTAGATAATATCACAATAAAATCGTTATTGTGCAACTCAAGTTAACAATCCTTGAATGGCTCGAATATACATAAATAAAACCGAATAAATGATTATAAATCTACTAAAAAAAATTATACAGTAAATATATGTAAAACAATAAATAAATATATACCGGACTAATTATTCTTAGATTTAAGAATCCAATATAATTTTTTTTTAAGCTATAATTACAAATTCACGTGACTCATTATTCTTAAATTTAAACTCTGCCGAAAATTACTCAACTAAAAAAATTGACACATTCCCCCATTACTTCATAACCTATCATAAGTATGGCATCATAGCTATCGCATCATAACTAATTGAAGAAAGATAAAGTCAAATAATTAGCAGTGTAAAACAATTATGGTAAGTGATTGGTTAAAGAGAAATGTGTTCTGTATACAGAGGCAAAGACTTCACAGAATCACGGGAAATTAAATAATTATGATATGTCATTGGTTAAAAAGGAATGTGTTGTGTACACAGAGCCAAAAACTTCTTAGCATGACAGGAAATGATAGGAAAAGAGGCGGGGTAAGGAGAGTAACATATATCTGTGTGTTTTCACAAGGATAAACGGATCGGATATTTTTATATGGATAAACGAATATGATATTCATCTGTTTAAATGACCTTTAATTGCCTTTTATAAATTTATGGTTTGATTTATTAGGGTTTAAGGGAGAATATTGTTGAAGATTCGCAAAACACCGATCCACCCATCACAATTGACCTGACTTTACCATTTTTAGTATATGAGCATTTCAATGGTGAGGTCTTAGATTATAAGTGTTTTATTTATTTTTTCATTACAATATATCAAGATGTCAAAGCTACCTTCAACCATTAAATCTTACTAGTTAATGCTCCTACCACCACATGAGTAAAATTTAACTTGGTTAAAGCATGTCATCGTTCAACCATAAACAACGAAAGAAATGGCAAGCCAAATAGATATTCCATTTCATCAACCTGCAAAATAAGGTGTTTGTGACAAGTTATATATATAGAGGAGAGACCTGAAATAACCTATAGATCGTCAAAGGCCCACAACAAAGCAGAATGTTGAAATTTGCATGAGCAGAGTTACAAACAACCAGCCTAAGGAGAATTAAGGAAAGTATAATCGTGAAGGGAGACGAGATCGCAGGATAGAGAGATATTCCAGTGTAGCAAAAAGACATACAAGTCCTATGGACATCTAACAAATTGCCGGACCAGAACCCCGGCCGTGTATCAGCAAACTGAAATATAGGATATACATGACTGAACAACATTAGGCATCTTTAAGGAGTTTCTTTAACATAACCATTGTCGGCAACATATTCTGCGTTGCCAATGCCAGAGCCCGCTCCGTAGCCGTTACCATTATGAGAACCAGTGAAATAACCACTACCATAAGCTGAACGGTAGGGGCCATTGCTTTCAGTACGGCCGCCATGGCCGGAGGCGTACTGGTCACCACCTTGAGCGTAGCCGCCATTGTAGCCATGCCAGTCGGCGCCGGAACCAGAGCCAGAGCCGGAACCATAAGCCTCACCACGGTAGCCAGCGCCGGCAGCATAACCGGAGCCCTTGCCAGAACTCTCTTTGTATCCGGCGCCCGCGTCGTTCCCGACAGCGCTCTGTGAAAAATACTCAGCAGCTCTACCCGAACCGGAACGATAGCCGTTCCCGGCTCGTCCGTCCCCGGAACTGAAGCGCGAAACGTCGCTATCGCCATATACATAACCATTACCATTTCCCTGGCCTCGGTATGAACCATAGCCATTACCCGAACCGGCTCCGTAAGAATTATCTACACCGCTGTTGGTGTAACCTTCTCCATAGCCAGCGTTATTTGATCCACCGTTGGGGTTGTCGTAGGCAGGCTCTTTGTTAAAGAATCTGCTCTCTCTCGCCCCCGTGCTCCATACAAACAGGCCTAGGGAAAACACATATAAGCACAGAACATTAGTAATAGGCGCCATTATCGATTATATCTTCGATTTTAAGCTCAGTCACAACTAGATTATCTCTTGAGCTGAAGAGAACACGGGCTTGAGAGAAGAAAATATTTCATATTTATAGCCTGAAACTTGTTCCCGCCATTATGATCTAGGCGGTGAAATGTTAGATTCTCTACATAGCGCGACCCCACATGGTTGTGGGTCTGCCTTGCCCAACCTGCCCCAAGTTGATTTTGATTCATTTTTCCTGAACAGAGAGCTCACATGGTGTCAAATTTTATCCTTTCAACTTCACTCGCTACAAGATGTGAATGTGGGGAAGAGTTTCAGGGTAGAGGCCTTGACATTCCAACCGTTTGGCCCACAGAGAGGATTTAGTCAAACACCCAACCTGGCAAATTCCATGATCAAGCGCACTTATGTCTTATCATGTGTCTTCACTGATGGTGCTTGGCCATACACAGAAATCACTTTTTCTGTCCCCATGTACACTTGATGATTTTTTATCTTATTTTTATGGTAAGTAGTGGAAACCAGCTGCTGCGCGCTGCCTTTGATTTCGCTGGTAGAGTAGTCACGCGGATCTTCATTCTAACTAACTTTGGATCCTCGGAGCGGTGGAATTTGTCTTCATTATCAATCAACCCTAGTCACTGTGGATTGAAAATATCTGAATGTTTTAGGTTGTTCAAATGCGGCCCTTTTATTTGAATGTGGACCGTTCGATTTTATGATAAAGGAAAAGCTTCTTAAAAGCATAGGAAAGGCCTTCACTATTTGAATGTTTTAGTTAAAGATTCAATTGAGGTTGTTGTTCAAATGCGGCCCTTTTATTTGAATGTGAACTGTAATATTTTATGATAAAGGAAAAGCTTCTTAAAAGCATAGGAAAAGCCATTCAAATCACAGAATGGAAACTATGAAATTAACTATATATGACTAATTTTTTTGTGAGATGGAAAAAAAAAATATTTTATATTATGAAAATAAAAGGGAGTTATATTATTCTTATTTTTGTATTTACTAGATATTTTTTGTTCTTACAATAATATTATTATTTTTCTTTTTTTCATCATTTTGATTTGCTTTGTCACTTGTTCTGCTTCTTATTAATAGTCTATGCTGCCAGCATTGGTGAGGACATCTTGCTCATAAACAAAAAAAAATCTTACTTAGAGCCGTAGTGATGCCCTTTTTTGATAGGTTTTGTGCCACCATATTTTGTTCTTTATACATGTTGATGGGACCCGCCAACAATTCCACACTCTGATAGTTGACAATAATATGATTGCTTAGTCAACAATTATATAGTTAAACAATGATTTGGTTTTTAACTCCGGTGATTAGAGGTTAATCGTGAGATGGTTCTAGATTTATGTTGGTTGGCATTTATGTTGGACTTTATTACTATAGTGCTGGTAGTACGTGCCTCAGTTATCGTTTCCCTATTTTCTCTATGCCAAAACCCTATTTACCATGTCATTTTTTCATTTTCGCACTTGCAACTTTGTTGCGCTGAGGGTTTGGTAAGGAAGTGAGTTTTTGTGTTGTGGATGGACGAAAATGAGCCATAGGCTCTACCTGCGCCGGTTATGGGCTATGCTACTTGCTGGTGTGGCTCTGTCGCTTGTCCTGGTGACTTATTTGCTCGGCTCCTTGGGCGCAGAATGTCAGTTTGCTCGTTCATGTAAGAAAAAGACCAATGTAATTGTCTGTTTGGTTACTTAACTGGTACTTGTTCTACTATTCTTGTTTTGTTGTGGTTCCCCTGCTTGTTGAATTTGACTAATGGCTTTGCATGCTACAGGTCACAGTCGCGATGGCGTCCTTCTGCTCACAATTTCTCTTCAAGTAAGCTATCTCTCCATGATTTATTTTTCTCCTCGTCTTTCTCCGATTCTAACAACGATTGCTCCTCGGTCTCAGGTTGTCACCGTGGATTGTGGCTTAGTGGGTTTGCATTCTTCCCGCGTGACTAAACCTCCAGGTATTTTTTTTGTTCACTGTGTACGCAATTCATTACCCTTCATTTGCTTTTCTCAGTTGACAGTTGGGCTGACAGTATTGCCTTGTTTTGATTACACAGGTCGAGTGTTTTCTCCTCAACGTGGTTGGTGTGAGCGCCACAACTCTTTCCCAATAGGCTCTGCCACTGTTATCAACGTGTGTTTATTATTAGTTTCTGTCAGTTTTGTTGGACTGAGTCCCAGTACTTGTTCACCTATATTCCTCTGTCGTCACTATGCAACCTAGGTTAACTTGATACAACCCTTGTTTATATCCTGCAGTTTTGTAATTGTAAGACTATATTGAAAGGTGGCTGTTCCAAAATCCTCATCTAGGGTTTTGCTGGTTCATTGTTTTTTCTTCACTATTCGATGGGTTATCCCTGGACTATCATGTGTATACAAATATATGTTTCTTTCGTTGGAACGAAAAGAAATCACAACGTATTGGGTTATACTTGTTACCTTTGTCCTGGGTTTCGTTACTTAGCATTTATATACTCGCTCTTGCTCGAACTGTTTGTAATGCGCTTGGCTCTTTCAGTTGTGGTCTCTATTTGCTGATTGCCAGCCTTCGTACTGGAAACTCGCGTGCAATTCTTGTTGTTTGCTTTTTGTTCTTTAAGAGAGAAAATAGGCATGCACAGTATCTGCTTATTTTGGTTTATTCAATGCTTAAGGAAAAGTAGATAAATATTACAAGAACTGTTACAGATGGACTCGAATGAAAGAAAATTATTCTCTGTATTCTATTACTGGTCTCATATGTTGAACTCCCTCAGAATGATTTACATTTCATATTTGTATTGTTTTCCCACAGTTACTTGAACTGTGCATAGTTACGCTTCAGTAGTTTCTTTTATCAGTTACATAATTGTTAATTCATTCGATTCTTATTGTTGCAAGATTTTACAATGGAGAAGGATGTCTTTTTTTTTGTTCTAAATGGAAGAAATAGTTATAAGAAAATTATTCACTAAAATACAAACAATTGTGACTGTAACCCTAACTAACTATACTATTCCCTAACTAATCATGAAATTAAGAAAAAACAAGTCCCTACATTCTGCTTTGACTAATTAAACATAAAGAAACCAAACACTGATAAATTTTTTCCACCTTGGCAGAGACCAACACCGAGTCATGGTGCCCTTAGTTGGATTCTCCTGCAATAGGCTCCCGGGGTAAGAAGAAATCATGACTCTGGTCCACGAGCTTCTCGACTGAATAACCCACTTGCTCTATCTGCCTGGTGTCAAGCCACGAAGCATCCTCAATAGGACGGTTCTTCCACTTGACCCAATATTGCAAATACTCTTTCCATCGAGTTCGCTTGGCCACCTGAGTGTCGAGGATCCTCTCGATCTCGGGGGGCTGAACGTAAGGCATTTGTCTCATCCAAGTCTCACTTTCATCTAGGGTGTCCCATGTAGGTCGTGTTGTACTATCTTCCTCTCGATCAGCAATGTATGGAAACAGGTCTGCCACATTAAAGATGGCGAAATGCCTATTCCTGGTGGTAGTTGTATTTCATAAGCATTTGCTGAAAATTTCTTGAGAAATTTGCAGGGACCTATCTTTTTGTACTTCAGCTTATTATATGTGCCTCTCGGAAAACACTCCTTGTGCAAATGCACGAGGACTTCATCCCTCACATTAAACTACACTTCTCTCTGTTTCAAATCTGGTCGCTGCTTATGTTTTTGACAATTGTCCTACAATTTTATTTTCACCTGCTCGTGTAAATCATTCATTGCCTTAGCGAAATCTTCCCCATTAGCACTCCGTCTTTCCTACTGTCCTAGATCTCGCAACTCATGCACTTCACGAGGATGCATGCCATACAAGATCTGGAAAGGACTGTAACCTGTGCTGCAGTTGGGCGAGTTGTTGTAAGAGAACTCCGCCTCGGCAAGTATGTGATCCCACATTCACGAATTTTCACGATCAAACTTCATAACAGGTTCCCCAAACTTTTGTTTACCACCTCTATTTGCCCGTTAGTCTGCGGGTGATAAGAAAAGCTAAAACTTAACTGCATGTCCATCTTCTTCCACAAGGTGCGCCAAAAGTGGCCTGTAAACTTCACATCCCTGTCAGAGAGAATGGACTTAGGTAGACCATGTAGTCTAACAATCTCTGTAAATAACAAGTGGGCCACGTGAGTGGCATCGCTGGCTTTTTTCCAAGGGATGAAATGCGCCATCTTCGAAAACCGGTCCACTCCTACCATCACTTAATCATAACCCCGTTGTGCCCTTGGTAGACCCAAGACGAAGTCGAAGCTGACTGAGTCCCACAGTCTACTTGGAATTGGCAATGGTGTGTAAAGTTCTGTATTTTGGCTGTGTCCTTTTGCCAACTGACACACTTTACATTTGGTCACAAATATCTGCACATCCCCTCACATTTTTGGCCAATAATAAAAATGGTTGAGCTGCTCTAATGTCTTGTCTATGCCGAAATGTCCAGCTAGGCCCCCACTGTGCTTCTCCCGAATGATATTCTCTCTCATTGAGCAGTCGGGGATGCATAACTGTCCCCCTCTAAACAACAGCTTCTCCTGCAAATTATAGTCCAACCATGGACTATTGTCTCTCACCAAAGGATTTTGACATGCTTCATAAGCCTCCTTGAAATCCGTGTTAATCTGATACAAGTCTTTCAAGGGCTCAAAGCCCAGCACTGTTATAGTACTCTCTTGCAAGAGTAGGACTTTTCTGCTCAATGCATCCGCCACCTTGTTGGCCTACCCGCTGATGTGTTTCAACACAAAGGTGAAACTCTACAAATATTCAACCCATTTAGCATGTTTGTGATTCAGCTTGTGTTGTTGCGTCACATACTGTAGTGCAGAATTATCTGAGAATAAAACAAACTCATTCCCGAGCAGATAGTGTCTCTAATGCTTCAGTGCTTGGACGACAGCATAGAATTCCTTATCATAGGATGAATACTTCTGCATGCTTTCATTCAACTTCTCGCTGAAAAACACAACAGGTTTGTCTTCTTGGCTAAGTATAGCTCCAATGGCCATACTGCTTGCATCACAACGAACTTGAAAAAGCTTTTTAAAATCTGGCAATTTCAGGATCTGTCTCTCTGTGATCTTCTTCTTCAGTAGCTGAAAACTCCTATCTACTACCTTGGTCTAATGAAAAGGTTGACTTGCCTTCTTTATAGTGTCTAACATAGGTGTGCAGATTTCACTGAAATTTCCTATAAATTTTTGGTAAAAACTTGCTAGCCCATGAAAACTATGTACCTCAAACAGACTTTTCAGGGATGGCTAGTTGAAAATTTTGCAATCTTTTCTGGATCCACCTTCAACTCATTTTCTACAATCACAAAACCTAGATAAACTAATTCTTTTTGCAAAAAAGTACACTTTTTTCAGATTTATCAACAGCTTATTTTGCTAAAAAAATTCCAACACTTTTCGAACATGTCGAAAGTGGTCCTCTCTTGCCTTGTTGAAAATTAATACACTATTACAAACTTCCCAATGTATTCTTTCAGCATTTCATTCATTAATCGCATAAAGGTCTGGGTGCATTACTCAGTCCAAATGGAATTACCAGCCACTGATACAATCCTTCATTGGTCTTGAAGGTTGTCTTCCACTCATCCCCTTCTCGGATTCGAATTTGATGATACCCACTCTGCAAATCTAATTTTTGAAAAATATGTTATCCCACTCAGACAATCCATCATGTCATCCATCTGTGGCAATGGAAATCTGTACCATATGTTGATCTTCTTGATGGCCCTAGAATCTGTCCACATTCGCCATTCTCCTCATTTCTTGGGAATGAGAACTGTTGGAACAATGCAGGGGCTCAAACTCTCCCTTATCATCCCTTTATCTAGCAATTTCTGCACTTGTTTTCTAATCCCCTCATTGTCTTTGGGGCTCATCCGATATGCTTCCTTATTTGACAAACTTTCTCCCGGTATAAATTCAATATGATGACTTATACTTCTCTTAGGGGGCAATTTATCTAGCAAGTCATCCACTACTATATCGCTAAACTCCTGTAGCATCTACTGCATTTCCGTGGGAAAATACAACATTTCTATGTGTAGCAGTACTGTCTTCGCTCTTCTTACAACAACATAGCTTAGTTCACTATCTTCAATTTGCTTTAAAAACTATTTTCCTCCCATTAATAACACTCTCGTCCCACTTGCTTCCGTTGTCTCTTCCTCCTTGATGGGCACAAGTGTGTTCTTGATTCCATCTTTGATAAACTTATAACAGTTTGTCTTCCCGTCATGTACTACCTTCCTGTCATACTACCATGTTCTTCCAACAGTATGTGACATACATGCATCGGCATTATATCATAAATGACCTTATCCTTATATCTGCCGATATGGAATTCCACTTCACATTGCTCATCTACCAACAACTGATGTCCCTTTTGTAGCCATGATACCTTGTAAGGAGTGGGGTGCTTTAATCACTTCAACCCCAACTTCTCCACCATCTCCATGGTAACCAGATTGTCTGTTCTCCCACTATCGATAATCAGCTTACAACACTTACCATGTGACTTACAAACTGTCTGGAACAAATCTTTTCTTTGAGTTTGTTCAACTGTTTCTTTGGCTAGTTTCGGCAACAACTTGTTCAAAACTAAGGCTTCCCCTGTTTCTAGCACATTTTCTGCTTCTTGGGGAGGTACCTTACTTCCTTTGTCTGTGAGACATATGCACCCCTTTGTCCAGCTTATTCTTCCTCAAGACACTCAAAATATATGTGCCCCCACTTGTGGCACCTGTAACATTGATAATTAGCTCTTTTACCTCAGCCATTTCCCCTTCCTCGCTAATATGGCCTACCACCTCTCATGCTGTCACCTTTTTCTGTTGTCCCAGAAGCTTTGGAATTGTTGCCTTCTTCATTACTACTGGCAGTTTTCCCTCTGCCATAAGACTTTCCTCTTCCTCTGCTAGTTCCTCGTCCTCTCCTAGTATTTTGTTTCCTGGTGATCTTCTCCTCTACTTTCATAGCACTCTAATATGTTTCTTCTATGTTTTTCGGGGAAGGAATGTTGATTTCATCTAATATTTCTAACCCTAAACCATTCACATACCTTACTATTTTCTCCGGGGTGTCCTCCGTATAACTAGCTCTTAAATTCACCCAGTAGAATTCTTCAGTGTACTCTCTTATTGTTATCCCTTTCTGTTTCAGATTTTACACTTGCCGATGTAGTGCAATCTAGTAATCTTTAGGCAGAAATCTACCTTTCAACTTGGCCACCATCCTTGACCATTTCTTGATTGGAAACTTGTTCATCCTCCTTCTCTCTATTTAGACAATATCCCACCACAAGGCTGCATGTCCCTTCAGCTTTGTTGCAGCGAGCTTAACTCTCCGGTCTTCATTGATCTTTTCACACTCGAAATATTTATTTAGCTCACCGATCAAGTCCAATAGAACCTCTATGGACAAGCTGCCATCATAATTTGGGATTTTTGGTTTAGGCTTGTTGCTCACCAATAGGAACAACCTCAACAGTCTCATTTCTGACCCTTCTCCATCCGATCCATCTGTTGTCACTATAGCTTCTTCTTCGTTGTCATCTCCTACCTCTGGATCCCTTCTCCTTCCTGCTTCAACTACCTCCAAACGAGCAGTAAGGATCCTGATCTCCTCCCGCAATCCTTCCTCTGCTATCCTACGAGCACCTCTTCCACGACCTCATCTTCCTACCTCCATTTCTTAAGCCAATTCTAAAACCTGCTCTGATACCACTATGATGGGACGAGCCCGCAATTCCACACTCTGATAGTTAACAATAATATGATTGCTTAATCAACAATTATATCGTTAAACAATGATTTGGGTTTTAAATCCAGTGATTAGAGGTTAATCGTGAGATGGTTCTGGATTCACATTGGTTGGGATTTAAGTTGGACTTTATTACTGTAGTGCTAGTAGTACGTGCCTCGGTTATCGTTTCTCACTCTTTGCTCTAAGCCAAAACCCTGTTTACCATGTCATTTTTCATTTTCACACTTGCAACTTTGCTGCGCTCAGGATTTGGTCTGGAAGTGAGTTTTTGTGCTGTGGATGGACGGAAATGAGCCATAGGCTCTGTGTGCGCCAGCTATGGTTTGTGCTACTTGGTGGTGTGGCTCTGTCACTTGTCCTAGTGACTTATTTGCTTGTCTCCTTCGGCACAGAATGTCAGTTTGCTCGTTCGTGTAAGAAAAATGCTACTGTAATTGTCTGTTCGGTTACTCAACTCGTACTTATTCCGTTGTTCCCATTTTGTTGTGGATACCCTGCTTGTTAAATTTGACTAATGGTTTTGCATGCTATAGGTCACAGTGGCGACGACCTCCTTCTGCTCGCAATTTCTCTTCAGGTAAGCTATCTCTCCATGATTTATTTTTCGCGTTGTCTTTCTCCAGTTCTAACAACGATTGCTCCTCGGTCTCAAGTTGTCACCGTGGATTTGTGGCTCAGTGGGTTTGTGTTCTTCCCGCGTGTCTAAACCTCCAGGTAATTTTTTTTTCTCACTGTGTATACAACTCATTACCCTTCATTTGCTTTTCTTAGTTGATAGTTGGGATGACAGTATTGCCCTGTTTTGATTGCACAGGTCAGGGGTTTTCTCCTCGACGTGGTTGGTGTGAGCGCCACAGCTCTTTCCTGATAGGCTCTGCCACTATTATCAACGTGTGTTTATTATTAGTTTATGTCAGTTTTGTTGGACTCAGTCCTAGTACTTGTTCGTTCCTCTGTCATCGCTATGCGACCTAGGTTAAATTGATACAACCCTTGTTTGTATTCTACAATTTTGTAATTGTAAGACTATATTGAAGGGTGGCCGTCCCAAAACCCTCATCTAGGGTTTTGTTGGTTCGTTGGTTTTTTTCACTATTCGATGGGTTATCCTTGGACTATCATGTGTATACAAATATATATTTTTTTCATTGGAATGAAAAGAAACCACAATATATTGGGTTATGTTAGCACCTAAATCTGCCTCAGGCTGAAAGAAGGAAAAATTCAGGGTAATCACAAACCACACACAATCTGGTAGCTAGCCCTACCAGAACAAGAGAGGGCTCTCTCCGAGTCAGTCTCAGTGAATAGATGAAATGAGAAGGACTGAGATGACTTTCAAATGAACTATTTATCTTAGGCTAGTAAGTGAAAATGAAAATGAGTGATCTTTATGAATGACTGTGTTTCTGGGATGTTATGGTACCACTGGACCTCAATGAATAGAGAACTTAACATAAAAGCACACATTATTTCGTGAGGCAAGGTAGGCGGAAAGCATAGCAATTTTAGTTTTAAGATATGGTGGAATGGAGAGATTGATTAAGAGGGTGAAAATGGAATGGACAACATGAATCATTTTCAACAGAAGAATGAACACTGTACATGAAATTTTCCCACAGGTAGAGCAATAAAATTGAATTCTACCTAATCTAACTCGAAAAATTTCACCAGAAATGAATAAGAAATGAACTATGAAACATAACAAGATACATATGAAATAGAAGATACACACTTGGTACACTCACAACCACATGAATCTCATGAAACAGAGCCACTTCCTTTCATTAATTCTCTGTAAAAATATACAGTGCAGAAACAAAGTTTCTTTCCCACAGTCCCCTAGAAGTTAGAAGCCAACCAACCCACTTTGCAAATGGTTTGCATACAATATATAGAATGTGCTATGAAGACATAGAACACCCAAGGGTCACAAAATGAAGGTGGAGAGCCAAACATCAGCTACAGGTGCAGCACCACAAACATGAAAATTGACTTGGGTGACCCTTTGCCTTCCTTTGCCACTTGTATAACTGACCATATGGAGTCAAAATATTTATAAAACCATCGCGCTCCTCCTCCTGTGCATCGTGCTCTTTTCCAGTTGACTTTTGGAGCCCTTCCCGGTTTCCAAATAGAGCGCAGGATAGCTCATTGGAAAGGTATTTGAGTCAACTTTCTAACCCAACTAGAATGTTTCAATTTGAAGTTCATTTTCCCTGTCAAACATTAAATCTCCCAAGACTGGTCAAAACGTGCCAAATGAGGCTGCCTCAAGGGAGAGTGTTGTTGCGGTCAACATTTGAATGCCTTCCTCAACTCCCAATTGAGCTCATGATAGCTCATTGGAAATATCTATGCGTCTAATTTCCAACCCAATCAGAATTTTTTTATTTGGAGTTCATTTGCCCTGTCAAAAATCAATTCTCTCAAGACTGGTTGAACTGTGCGAAATGAGGCTGCCTAAAGGCAGAGTGCTGTTACAGACAACTTTTGAATGCCTTCCTCAACTCCAAATTGAGCCCATGATATCTCATTGGAAATATATTTGTTTTTTTTTATCATTTGGATCATCAAGCATGTCATTTGACCAACCAATCTAGGAGAAAACTTGATTTTCCCGAGGTCGCTCCAAAGGTGCATCAGTTCTCCCGAGACAATTGTATGTTTTGACATTTCTTCAAAACCATGACACCTGTGTAAAAAGTGAAGGAGGTTTTCTTCCTTGTTTTGTTATCGACAAAAACCTCTCTCAGTTTTTCCGAATTCATCTTCCATTGCTCAGAAACATCATTTGAGTGAAACTTACCCCGATGTGGGGAAAAAGAGATTTGTCGAAATGAAGCGAAATGAAGGGGATAGGGAGCTTCTAAATTCTTCAAGAAATTTGGGGAAGTATGGAGGGATGTTAGGAAGTAGGGGAAAGTGGAATCTCAGAAATTGAGTGAGGGGAAGGGGTCCAAAAAGGCAAAACACAGGCCCAACCATAGAAAATTGCAAGGTTGTAGCAAGAAACTAAGTTATGTGAAATGAGAAGGGGGAACCTCAGTGATGGGAAGAGTTGATAAGGTACATCATGAATAGGGAAGGTGTATGAATATCAGGATACAAGTTTTCCTATATTGACCATCCAAGAGAAATTAGCTCAAAACCCTAGAAGGGAAATGAACCTTGCCTAGGCGCAACGAAGCATGAACAAGGTGTGAATGACCCAAAGGGAACTTGACATGATGATGAAAACCATTGAATGATGGAGACTCCAACTGAAAGTGACATAGACATCATGACAACTTTGACAAGGTAAAATCAAACCTAGACCAATGCCTATGACCAAATTTTGCTGAAGACTCATTGAATGACAAAAATTTTACTTGACACCTTAAAATCACTTGTGTAAGAGCATGTTTGATCACTGGAGGAAGGCTGCAAAGATTGACACTAACATTGGCTCCAATGGGGGATGGTAGCTCCTTGGAGGTGCCAAGAATAGCAGATCTCTGGAAGAGCTAGACAATGCCTTTTGTCCATTGGGCTATGGAGTCCACTATTCTGACAAACCAACATGACTCAATTCATTGACTGAAACTTGACTCAAACTGATTCAATGCAAACTGACATGACTTAAAAAATTGACTCAAAACACTAAGAACTGAACTTAAAACTTAAAGCTTGGTGGTAGTGCACGACCACTTGTATTTCTTACAAGACTATATATCATCAAACTATATCAAACTGCCAATGTAACCACTGAAGAAGATGGCTTCTTGATTGATTCTTTCGATCAGATCTTCTTTTCAATAATTTATATTGGTAACTGGGCATCCAAAAACATAATTGGCCATGATCTTCTTCATCACTGAATACTGCAATAATGACCTTCACTACTGTCTGCAACAAATCTGCCATTGGATCATGAAAAACATGAAGATTCTCCTCCTGTTAAAGAAACAATATGTCTTTTTCTTTTGAATCTGATCTTCCTTCATAATGTACTTCAGAAAAAGTATGGTCCTGGTCCCCAAAAAATTATGAACAAATAGATGAGCAGATCTCTTCTTGGAAAAAAAATTCAACACATGAAACATATGAAGAAGAATCTGAAAGGAAATCCTGAATGTTTTGATCTTCTATGGTGTGAATGTACTGTAGGTCATCTTCATATGATATGACAGCCAGATTCTCATTACATTCATCACATTCATCAATCATAAGAAAAGAAACTTCGGATGATTCTTGAAACACAACATTAACATTTTTATCATCTACCATAAATTCATCCAGAGAAAGCTTTTCACTTACTTGACTGCAGATCTCATCTTGTTGTTTATGGACTGACAAGATTACCTCTTCATGAAGACTTTGTTCTGATGACATGAGAACATTTGGACCCAAAACTTTGTCTTCTTCTATGGACCAATCTGAACCGACACTTTTTCTTTCATCACTTTCAGCCATATGGAACTCTTCAACCTGCTGATCTATTTCATGTAATTCATGTTGACTGTCAAGATGCAAAACTCCTTCCTCTTCCACCGTACTACAATATTGATCATGCTGCAAAGTTTCCTGAGCATCTTGATGGTACTCCTCTAGTTTCTCTTCATGTTGCTGAAATGGATTCTCGTACAAGGCTTCCATGATCTCGTCATCCACAAAATTATCATCCTCATAGTGTTTTTGATGGCTTTCAATAAAAGTATAACCATGTTTGCAACAATCATGAACTAGATTTAATGGTGGATAAGAGTCTTTATATCTTTCAATGAACAGGGCATGAAAATACTTTAAGCAGTATATACAAGCAACAGGCAAATGTTCATACCAATATCGAGCTTCACCTTCAAGAGTGGCCATGAATATCTTCATTAAGCAATCTTCAGGAAAATCAACCTTCAACTTGCGAATATGCATGTGAAATCGAACTAGATGTAAAGTAGCATCCTTCTTACCATCATCTTTAAATGTAGGCAGATTCCTTGACCAATCTACCTTCGGAATTTTATTTGGGAAGCCTGGGTTGTGATCTCGGCTCATGGGAACATATCTTCTTGCAATCCGCTCAATTTTAAGAAATATCAATGCTACTGATCCCTCTGCAGTGGAGTCACCATGAAGCACCGATTGATGGTTTCTTCAGTGAATGGAGTCACCAGGTGAATGATTTCAGCCGTCTTCTTACGTCTGATCGTTGTTCACCATCAACCATCAAATCTGAGCTTGATAGATGAATTGGGGCAAAACAATCTTCAAGCAAACCATTTCTCCCCAGTGGAGTTGCCACTATGTTAGCACCTAAATCCGCCTCAGGCTGAAAGAAGGCAAAATTCAGGGTAACCACAAACCACTCTCAGTCGGGTAGCTAGCCCTACCAGAACAGGAGAGGGCTCTCTCCGAGTCACTCTCAGTGAATAGATGAAACGAGAAGGACTGAGATGACTTTCAAATGAGCTATTTATCTTAGGCTAGTAAGTGAAAATGAAACTAAGGAGTGATTTTTATGAATGACTGTGTTTCTGGGATGTTATGGGACCACTGGACCTCAATGAACAAAGAACTTAACATAAAGGCACAGATTATTTCGTGAGGCAAGGTAGGCGGAAAGCATAGCAATTTTAGTTTTAAGATATGGCACAATGGAGAGATTGATCAAGAGGGTGAAAAGGGCATGGAGAACATGAATCCTTTTCAACAGAAGAATGAACATTATACATGAAATTTTTCCACAGGTAGAGCAATAAAATTGAATTCTACCTAATCTCACTCGAAAAATTTCACCAGAAATGAATACGAAATGAACTATGAAACATAACAAGATACATATGAAACATAAGAGACACACTTGCTACACTCACAACCACATGAATCTCATGAAACAGAGCCGCTGCCTTTCATTAATTCTTTGTAAAAATGTACAGTGCAGAAACAAAGTTTCTTTCCCACAGTCCCCCAGAAGTTACAAGATAACCAACCCACTTTGCAAATGGTTTGCATACAATATATAGAATGTGCTATGAAGAGATAGAACGCCCAAGGGTCACAAAATGAAGGTGGAGAGCCAAACATAAACTACAGGTGCAGCACCAAAAACATGAAAAATGGCTTGGGTGACTCTTTGCCTTCCTTTGCCACTTGTATAACTGACCATATGGAATGAAATTATTTATAAAACCGCCGCGCTCCTCCTCCTGTGCATCATTCTCTTTTCCAGGTGACTTTTGGAGACCTTTCTGGTGTCCAAATTGAGCGCAAGATAGCTCATTGGAAATTTTTTTAAGTCTACTTTCCAACACAGCCAAAATTTTTCAATTTGGAGTTCATTTACTCTATAGAAAATCAAATCTCCCTATACTGGTCAAAACGTGCCAAATGAGGCTGTCTCAAGGCAGAGTGCTGTTGCGGTCAACTTTTGAATGCCTTCCTCAACTCCAAATTGAGCTCATGATAGCTCATGGAAAGGTTATGTGAGTATACTTTCCAACCCAACTATAATTTTTCGATTTGGAGTTCATTTACCTTGTCAAAAATCAAAGCTCCCAATACTGGTCGAACTATGCCAAATGAGGCTGCCTAAAGGCAGAGTGTTGTTACAGTCAACGTTTGAATGCCTTCCTCAACTCCAAACTAAGATCATGATAGCTCATTGGAAATATATTGGTTTCTAGTTATCCTATGGATCATCAAGCAAGTCATTTGGCCAACCAAGCTAGGAGAAAACTTGATTTTCCCAAGGTCGCTCCAGAGGTGCATCAATTCTCCTGAGACAATTGTATTTTTGACATTTATTCAAAACCATGACACCTGTGTAAAACACGAAGGAGGTTTTTCGTCCTCGGTCTGTTATCGACAGAAACCTCTCTTAGTTTTTCCAAATTCATCTTCCATTTCTCAGAAACATCATTTGAGGGAAACTTACCTCGATGTGGGGAACAAGAGATTTGTCGAAATGAAGCGAAATGAAGGGGATAGGGAGCTTCTAACTTCTTGAAGAAATTTCGGGAAGTATGGAGGTATGTTAGGAAGTAGGGGAAAGTGGAATCTCAGAAATTGAGTGAGGGGAAGGGGTCCAAAAAGGCAAAACATAGGCCCAACAATAGAAAATTGCCAGGTTGTAGCAAGAAACTAGGGTTTATGCGAAAATGAGGAATTTGGGGGATCTCAGTGATGGGAAGTATTACACAGTAAAATGTCACTGCCACCATGTCAGTCTCCCTACTGTGCTATAAACCACATCCACCTATACTCATGCTCCTCAAAATGGCTAAAAAACCCTCTTTTCCTAAGTTCACTGGATCATCACGTCTATTAATAAAATAAACGCGCTGACAGGCGGAGGCTAGTGTTGTTGTTGCGCTGCCAGCGTGGAAGCACACGTCTTTTCCATGCTGGTCCCATTTTAACGAACAACGCTTCCTCCGTTTGTCCTTTTCGCGCTGACCAGACCTCTTCTACATAAGTTTGCGATGTCAGCGCGACAGTTCACGAGTTTTCCGCGCTGATCCTGTTTGGGCGAATTTGTTCTAACAACCAGCCTTCCAGATCCCTCCAAAACTGGTTGTTAGCATTGTTGAGGTCGCCATCCTTTCTCTGGCATGTCTGTTCGACTGACCATCCACTTTTCTTGGTGGAAAGCTCATCCCTTGCCTATTCATGGAGACTCCTTCTCTTTATAAGCCTCCTCCATGGCCCATGAGTAGCTAGTTTGGAACATATAGACTTTGAGTGAGGAATTCTTTGTGCATTTTAGTGCTGCTCTTTGTAGGCTTTGGTGTGTTGTGGATTGATTGCTTGCGAGGTCTCGTTCTACGAGCGCTCGTTTATCACTTGTTTTCGGTTTGTGCAAAGCCATTCTTTTTGCTCTTATTGCTTGGTTTATGTTTTGTCTTGACTTTTGGCGATTGCTGAAGTGTGTCAGGCCGTCGTTTGTCTGGTTGTGAACTCTCATTCTTTGGGTGTTTGCTTATCTTCATTTGATTTCACACTCAAACCCTAGGGCATCTAGTGGTCGTGTGTGTCTAGCCTCCCATTCGGGATTTGGTATTCTTTAGTTGGCCAGCCAACTTCATTTTGCTTACGCTTTTATTTTGGTGATTGTCAAGAGTGATTGATTGTGTTCCAAGCGGTTTTGCTTTCCTCCGTTGAATTCCTCTTTGTCTTTTCGAGCTTAGATTACAATAGCTTGTAAGCCCTAGTTTTCCTTCGATTTGGAGAACTTGTTTTTAGTGGCTTGGGAATTGTCTTGTGTGCATTGAGTGATTTAGTTTTCACTTGGCATAGCTATCTCTCTAATTCGTTTGAAAAGAACTTTTATGTCATTGAAAAAGTAGAGCAACTAGTATCTTTTGCATTGATAGTTGAAAAGGAAAAGAGCATTTCGTTGTCTTGTGTTTTCAAAGAAAAAGTTTTATTTCCTTGCTATTAGTTGCATTAGGTTGCGTGCTTGCTTGAATTCGTTTTGTTTGTTTGAAAAATCCTTAACTCTTGTTAGCTAGAATTCATCGAACAAAATGACAATCTTTGGCATATAGTTGCATTTAGGAGTTTTCGAAAGATCATATGGTAGGACCTCAAACTCAAACCTAATTCAAAGATCAACTGTAAAATTAACCAAATTTACCTAAAAACGCATTGGAACTTAACGAGAACATCTAGAGGTCTAGGCTAGAGACGTGTTCCAGGCGTCTTTAAACCTGTATCTTAACGTTAGTGGTTGGGTGGATTCCTCCACGGTGAGACGATAAGTGCTAGTACGGATTGGGCCTCCAACGTACCGTCGCGTATATATGGGGGAGACTCCATTAGGCTTGCAACTTAATCATAGGAAAGCCGAGTCTGCCGCTTGTAAACCGTAACGCACCGAACACAGGCATTCGGGAAGATGACTGCAGTACAGCAAGTCCCTTGGTTCTCATATGATTGCCAAACGTGTGATAAGCAGTTTTACGGGTTGCTTGGTAAACCTTTTGCCTAGAACCTTCCAGAGTAGTCAGCTTTTGATCCTTTTCAGACTGTCTAACAGAAAAGGTGCCAAGCGAGCGTCTTTTTCACTTCGTGCTCGTTAAACATTCGAAGGCGATAGAGTCATCTTTTCGTCCTTTTCTCGACTCTTGAAACATGAAAAGGTCAAGTTTTGTTCCTGTGTCTTAAAATTAATTTGGCCACGATAACATTTCCCAGTTAGTCTTGTGTGCGTTTAGTTTGAGTAGGTTTGCCGTTAGCTTCTTTAGGGTCTTTGTTACGACATCCTGGCAGATCCATCGACTCCGAGTGAAGGGTCCCCTTCCTCTGTTGCCCCCGAGACTCCGGTTTGTAGCGCTTGGCCCATTGTTCCGAGCGTACAACCTTTGAACTCGCGAGCTCCAGGAGACGATCTTTACGAGTACTTTTATAACCCCATTTGGGAACCTTCTGACGGGTCTCAGCCTACTACCCCTGTCGGTACCCCATTTTCAATGGCGTCATCCGATATGGGTTCCCCAGTCTCTAGTAGCCCGACTGTTATGTTGGATATAGAGACTCCCATACCAGCAACGTCCCCCGTCATAACCCCTGTGACTTCTATACCTTACGTCATCACGTCCACTAGACAAGCGGTGCCAAGGCGTTACAGGTCGTTAAGTGATGCTCGAGGTATCTTTAATGAGAATCGTAATGTGGTCCCTACCACAGGATCTGTTGTTTCCCAAACCCCTCATACTGCCGTTACGGCAGTCCCCACCAACCCGACAGTTTGTGTCGCGGTATCAACTCCAGTTGTGAGTGCGGTCACAGCCTCATCCGCTGCCGTTTCTACAGGAGACCCATCTCGAGACCCTCCACCAGAACATGATGAACCGTCTCCTTCTTCTAGAGTTGTGCACCCTGCAAGTGGTGCTCCTCCTGCTTCTGAATTCATGACAGAAGAAGAAGCATATTTTGATTACTTGCGTAATGTCCAATACCTGGAGAGTCAAGGTCCGTACTACGATGCCGAGAATCATCGTTTGTACACCTCTTTGCCTCAAACTCCTTTTGATGAAATTTCCGTTCCTTTGAACGTGGATTGGGGCACCACCGGATATGGTGGCGGTACATACCACCCAGGTCAAGGACAGCAAGGACCACCTTACCAGGACCAGCAACCTTATGTGCAGCCTGATTATGAGCAGCAGTTTACAGGTCAAAATTACCCTGGTCAGCAAGGAGGCCCGCAAGGACAACCTCATCAAGGACAACCTTGGGTCTCTAGTGGTCCTGAATTCTCTTATTTTGGGCAACCTTCAGGAAATCCGGGACAACCCTATGTCCAACAAGGTCATCCAGGTACCCAACAAGGCCACCCTTCGGGGCAGCCCTACGGGAACCAGGCACAACCTCACGGGCAACAAGGTCAACCCGTAAACCAGCAGGGGAACCCTTCTGGGCAGCAAGGCCCGCCTTACGTTCAGCAAGGCCGACCTTCCACCCAGCAACCCTCTGGTCACCAGGGACAAACCTCGGTTGCACAAGGGCCACCTCTTACCCAGCAAGCGCAATCTTCTGGACGAATGAGGCCACCCCCAATCCAACCAGGACGACCCTCTGGCCAGACGGCGCAGAATGCAGGCGGGTATCAATCCCGACCTCCTTTATCAGGTGGGTCCCAATCCCAGCATCCATACCAAGGCGGGTATCAATCCCGACCCCCGTATTCAGGCGGGCATCAAGCCCAACCTCCTTACTCGGGCGGGTACCAATCCCGACCTCAGTACTCAGGCGGGTACCAATCCCAGCCTCCGTACTCTGGCAGGCCTCAGGGCCAGCCTCCATATTCAGGCGGGTACCATTCCCAGCCTATGCATTCTGGTGGATATCAAGTGCCGCCTGCTTCGCAGGCCCAGTACGGGTACCAGCAGCCCCAGGGACAAAATCCTTATATCCCTTATCAAAATTACCAACAACTGCAGGGTAATCCTCCACCGAATTATCAGCAACCTGCCGGTCAATATGGTAACCAATGGGGCGCTGGGGGGCAGAACCAGCAACCTAATTCTGGGAATAACCCCTACGGACAAAACCGTTATGGACAAGGCTCTTACGGCTCTGGTCTTTCGAGGCAAGGACAATGGGGGCAACCTGGAACCGGGTGGAATTCTGGTTCCACCTCATATCCGCCACAAATGTCGTTCAACCCTCAATTACCATTTCTAGCCACAATGGAACTGCCTGATGTGTCAAAGCTGACAAATGACCCCATTCTGCACGATCCGCAGTGGCCGCCAGTTCCAACTAAAATTCCTAGTGATTGTCCCAAATTCGATGGGAAGGCCGGCGAGGACCCTCAGGCCCACGTCATGACGTATCACTTATGGTGTTCGTCGAATTCATGGCTTGATGATTCAATCCGACTTCGCCTTTTTCAAAGGACCCTCACGGGATCGGCAGCGAAATGGTATATCGAATTGTCTCGTGCATCTTTCCATGACTTCAATTCATTGGCTATGGCATTTCTAAATCACTTTCAGTTACCCATTCGGTATGAGACTGGGACTCATCTCCTTACGTCTCTCAAACAGAGTACTACCACACACATCTCTGATCATATCCATGAATGGAGACGACGTCACAGATTAATCAAGTTTTGGATACCTGATTTTCTCTTGACCGACTGGTTCACTACCTCCTTTGTCCCCCAGATTGCAAGGGACATCGCTATGGGGGCATGTGTAACTGAAGAGCAAGCGATCGCGCGAGCTCAATACCTGGACTTAGTCTATTCTCAGTCAGGTACTTTGTATGATTATTTGCCAGACGCCCCCAGGCCCGGCACAGCCAAAGCTCCACCCAAACCATCTGTTGATGGAGTCATCGGCTCTGTGTCCCAGGCCCCTAAGAAATCGTCCAACCCTGGGAAGCAGAAATCTAGTTCACCCAACAAGAACTCTTCCCAGGGTGTTGTTATTTCTGGTAATACTTCAGAGGTGAATGCCGTTCAGTCTTCCACGACAGGCAAAGCCTCGAAGGGTAAGAAAAAGGAAAAAGGAAAGGGAAAGAATAAACCCGATCAATCCAAGCAAGGATCGTCTAAACCTCCTAGTGAGGACGGTGCTAAGCGTAAGCCCAAGTACCCATGCCTCATTTGTGAAGAAGACCACTACACTAAGGACTGCCCGAGGCGGGCCGAAGTTAGCCGGTTATTGAAAGGTGCTCAAGGGATCCCTGCTGTTTTAAAAGAACCTTTTCCTTCTCAGCAGACCCAGATGGTAGCTGATCCTTCTTCTTCCTCTCCTTTCGGTTCCAAGTCTTCATGGCTGGAACTATTCCGATCCATGTATCTACTCGAGCTAAGGATTATCCGTCGTCCGCAGGGAAAGAGCCAGAGGTTTCCTCAAGTGCTCCTCCATCCAGCTCTGGCCCTCTCCATATCGAAAGGCCGAGTACCGAGACGATAATCAGACCCCCTCCCAAAGGGGTACTCAGGAGATCTTCCTATAACCCGAATGCTCGTGCTGCTCAGCACTACAGCATCGTGGAGGATTTAGCGCAGGCGCCCCGTCTGCCATGTCCGCATTGGAGGTCCTTCAGAGCTGCCCCCCCCAGAGGAAGTCCCTGCTATCGGCCATCGGTGGCATAGACCCAGCGGACTCAGATTTAATTACTTTTGATCTCGAGAGTCATGTGCCGCGACTGCCTCATCAGATCGCTTTCCTTATTCAAGTCATCATCAACTCTAAAACGATTCATCGTACAGTTATTGATGAAGGCGCCTCGACCTGCATCATGTCTGTTGCATGTTGGAAAGCTATCGGATCTCCAACCTTGAGCCAGTCCCCGACGACTTTGGAAGTGTTCGACGGGAGAGAGTCTCGTCCGTATGGTATCCTTCAACGGCTACCGATTACCTTAGAAGGGAAGACCGTAGAGGTTGAAGTTGAAGTTGTAGACGCCAGTCTTACATATAATCTTCTTCTAGGTCGAAGCTAGATGTACGCCATGCGTGCTGTAGCTTCGTCTCTCTTCCGTGTCATTCGTTTTCCCCATCAAGGGAAAATTGTCACAGTTGATCAACTCTCGTTCTTTGCACCCTCTTCTGAGGGAAACGTACCCTTCGTTGAGCATACCTCAATGTCATATGAAAATGTGGGAGCCGGGCTCTTTAAAGAACCTGCCCTTATGGGCGTCTTTTCCCTCCCACCTCCCAATTTCGCCTTGGTCTCTATGATCTCGGTTCGTTCTGACCCCTGGATCCTTCCATCCATCGGACAGATTTAACCTTGGGGCGAGGAAATGCCGTTGAGCCTAGCCGAGCTCAACTATGCTGAAATCATTGCTGCATCGGCTTCTTTTACAGAACCCACCGTCTCGAGTGGGGTGCTTGACTTAGATGATTGCCCTCCGTGGGTAGGAGAATACACCTCTTCGGATCCGTTGAAGGAAACATTTCCCTCCGATGAGGCAATTATAGAGACAATGTCTCTGGATGAACGACCGTGGTCCTCTCTCCACCATCGCTATTCCTTTCTCCCGACCTCTCAGGAAACTTTACTATGTCTCGCGCGGTTTGCCTCTTGTCTCCCTTCACAACCCCTTCAGACACCTATTCAAGTTTATTCAACGTCAGAAGGAAACTTAGGGAACATTACGCAAACTCAACCGATCGACATCTCTGTCAAACCAGGGATCGTCGAGAATATTTTCATCGGAGTAACATGCACTCCGGAGGAGATTCAAGTTTACATTTCTCTTTTTCGCGATGTTTTTGCGTGGTCTTATGAAGAAATGCCCGGCATTGATCCATCTATAGTCGTGCATGAAATACCAACATATCCCGGAGCCAAACCTGTTCGACAGCGTTTGCGCCCCGTGCACCCCCGTAAGGCGGCAGCCATCAAGGCAGAGGTGGAAAAGCTTCTCAAAGCAGGATTCATTTATCCCATCCCTCTGACAGAGTGGGTTTCAAACATTGTCCCTATTGATAAAAAGCAGGGCACCATTCACGTCTGCGTTGACTACCGTGATATCAACCGAGCATGTCCAAAAGATAACTACCCGACTCCCTTTATCGACCAACTTATCGATGAATGTGCAGGTAGTGAGATTTATTCGTTCATGGACGGTTTTTCTGGCTACAACCAGATCAACATCGCTCCGGCAGATCAACACAAGACCGCCTTCATCTGTCCTTGGGGCACCTTTGCGTATAAAAAGCTCCCCTTCGGCCTCAAAAATGCCGGTGCTACTTTCCAGCGTGCGATGTTGTATGCTTTTCATGATATAAGGCACATTGTACAGCCGTACCTGGATGACCTTCCGTCTCATTCAGCTAAACGTGCAGACCACCCATCGCACCTTCGTGAAATTTTCCTTCGTTGCAGACACTATAAGATTCGTTTAAATCCACATAAATATGTCTTCTGCGTGGGATCAGGCCGACTACTCGGGTTTATCGTCTCTCGAGAAGGCATCCGTCTGGATCCTCTAAAAGTCGAAGCGATCGTGAATCTTCCTCCCCCTGCAACTTTGCGGCAATTACAGAGTTTGCAGGGAAAAGCAAATTTTTTAAGGCGATTTATA
>APFE030104971.1:13433-31611 GCA_000404065.3 Pinus taeda | reverse complement strand
ACATGGGTACATCGATATAATAAGGGGGTTGTACTAATAACAATAAGGGGTTACACTAGTAGTATAGGGGCCTAACAGCAACACCTACATATTCTACTTCTATTGTAGATAAGGCAATGGAACTTTGTTTCTTGCTTAACCAAGATACCAATCGGGGCCCCATGTAAAATGCACCTCCGCCAGTGCTTTTCTAGTCATCAACATTTCCAGCCCAATCCGCATCTGGGTATTCATGAAGGGTAAGATCTGCATCTTTAGGATACCATAGAACAAATTCTTGGATTAGTTGGATATATTTGAATATTTTCTTTACTACCTGAAAATGTTATTCCTTTGGATTGGCTTGGAAATGTCCAATGATCCCAACTACATGCATGATATCTGGTCTGGTACCTATTAGATAAAATATACTACCAATCATAGAATTGTACTCTAGTTGGTTTACTACAGGAGAATCATCATTAGAACTGAGGCTACATCCTGTCATCATGGGAGTACATACAGGTTTTCGTTCTTCCATCCCATACTTCTTTAGAATTTGCTTGAGATATTTTTTTTTTTGTGAGAGAAAGATGCCATCTTTTGCTTGTTGTACTTGTAGACCAAGAAAATAGGTTAGTTCCCCAAGACATTTCAAATTTTTGCTGCATAACAGAAGCAAACTTTTGACTCATAGATTCTTCATTACTGCAAAAAATGATATCATCAACATAAACAACAATAATTAGCAGTTTATCACCCTCAATTTTTGTGTACAAGTTATTGTTTGCAGATCCTTTTGTGAAACCTTGTTGTTGAAGATATTTATCAAGATGATAATACCATGCATGTGGAGTTTGTTTTAGCCCATATAAAGCCTTTTTGAGTTTTCATACAAGGTTTTCATCATTCCCCCAAATGAATCTTTCTAGTTGTTCAATATATACTTCTTCTTCTATATATTCATTAAAGAAAGTAGATTTTACATGCATTTTATAAACTCTGAAATTTTGAAAACTTGAAAATGCAAGAAAAATTCTTATGGCTTCAAGTCTGGCTACTGGTGCAAATGTTTCTTTAAAGTCCATACCTTATTTTTGAGCATAACCTTTACAAACAAGTCTAGCTTTGCTTCTAATGACCTCTCCATCTTCATTCAACTTATTTTTGAGTATCCATTTTGTCCCAATAACATTTTTATCGTGAGGTCTTGGAACCAATTCTCTAGTATCATTATTTTCAACTTGATCAAGTTCCTCATTCATGGCCTTAACCCAACATTCATATTTACTAGTTTGATTTACATTTTTGGTTCAATGGTGGATAATAAATCTAGATAATTAGAAGATCCTACAAGTGTTCTTCTTGTTTGTACCCTAGATTCCTTTTCTCTTAGAATTTGAGTTTCTGGATGATTCTTTTGAACATACTTGGATGGAGCCTTTTCTTTGTCTTATGTATATTCTTCTATTGCTTCATTAGTTTCTTCTTCTATATCATTGCGATTTGATGTGGGAAAGCATTCATCATCATCATCCTCTTTTGATGATGTTAGCTTTTTGGGCTATGCATACTTCATCAATCACAACATCAATGCACTTAACAATTTTCTGAAGTCTCTTATTGTAACCAAGAAGTATTCCTTCATCTTCTCTAGATTCAAACTTACCAAGTTTTTCATCATTATTTTTTATAAACCATGTTCTTCCAAAAACTCTAAAATGATTTATAGTGGGAATCTTACCATACCAAAGTTCATACGGAGTTTTACCATTATTCACACGAACATGAGCCTTGTTTAGAATATTTGCTGTAGTATGTGCAGATTCACCCTAGAAGGTGTTAGGAGCTCCAGACTTATCAAGCATATCATGAGCAATTTGTTGAATAGTTCTATTCATTCTTTTTTCCATGCCATTTTGTTGAGGAGTTTTAGCTACATAAAATTATCTTTTTATTCCATGTTGTTCATATAAATCAAAGAATTCATATGATATGTACTTTCCTCCTTAGTCAGCTCTGAGACATTTGATTTTTAGATCCAATTTATTTTCAACTAATGCCCTGAAGACTTTAAATTTATCAAATTCTTCATCTTTGTGTTTCGATAAACCGATTCGGCACATTCTAGAAAAGTCATCAATGAATAAGATATAGTATTTTTTTCCATGAGGGGACCTTTTCCTTACTAGTTCACACATATCAACATGTATAAGTTCAAGAGGCTTACTTGCTTATGCTTCTTTAGCATTGAATTGTAGTATGGTTTTCTTACCAAATTGACATGACTTACATTAAAATACTTTCTGGTATGGTGATGTAGGGTAGATCACGAACAACTTTGAGCCTACTTGATTTACTTATTTGAGAGAAGCTTAGATGTCCCAACATTTTGTGCCATAACCAGTTTTCTTCTGCCTTGCCTAGATAACATTGTTCTTAGCCACCTTTCAATATAAACAGATTTCTCAGAGTTCTTGTTGCTTTTATTATGGTCTTTCCTATGTCAAGTTCATGAATCACACATTCTTGTGATTGGTATACCACTTCATTTCGTTGATCAAACATTTGGCTAACAATCAACAAGTGATTTTTTAATCCATCAACATACATAACATTACCAACTTTAACTTTTTCTTTTAGAAAAACAAAACCTATACCCTTAATGACAACAAGTGAGTCATTTCCAAAAGTGACATTCTTTTCTTTCTCTAAAGCATTGTATGAAATAAGTTTATCTTTATCATCTGTCATGTGTTTTGAGCATCTGCGATCAATGTACCATTGATTTTCTTATCCTTCTGCAAATAATGCTATTCCACAACTTTCAAACTGTAACTCCTTCCTTTTCCATACCTTATAATTTCTTGATAGTTTCTCCTTTTGAGATTTTGGTTGTAATTTGCTCCTGCATTCAGATTTTTCATGTCCAAAGTTATTGAAAAATGAGAATTAAATTTCATCTATAAGAGGTGAGAAGACATTAGAAGAGTTATTCTTGACTCTTGTCTCATTCCTTTTTTTTTCTTTCTTCTCTAGTCATGATAGTTTTGTATGCAACACATTGAGTAGCCTTATGACCAAAATTATGACATGAGAAACATTATCCATTAAAAAAGAAATTCCTGTGATCATAGAATCTTCTGGTGTTGTTTACCTTTTTACTAGTGTTTCTTTTATTTTTCATACATGGATTGGAGTGAACAAGATTTACCTATGGAATGCTTTTATTCTTTTGTCGAGGACTAAAGCTTTGTTGAATAGGTTTTGTTGCATTACTGAAGCTTTGCTAACTGATTTTCGTTGCATTACTGAAGCTTTGCAGACTGATTTTTGCTGCATTTAGATAGCTTCTAATGATGGCTGAAGACTTTTATGTTTGAGATGTTTCTCTAGTGTATCCAAGACGTGTATTCATAAGAGGAGAGAGTTGTACCTTGATAATCTCATGTAAGGTTTCAGATCCTTTAACAAATATAAGATTCAAAGTTTTTATTTTCTCAAGTTCCTTTCTTAGATTTACTACTTCACATTCTAACTTCTCATTATGCTTTTCGTTTTCTATGAGTTGATGCTTCAAAGTATCCATGGCTACTTTGTTTTCTTCCAGGAAAATTTTGAGTTGAGTAATTTCTTCAAAGAAATATTTTTCTTCTAATGCATCCACAAATTTATCATTAGACTCATTAGTATTTTTCTCAAAAACCATGAGTAATTTAAGATCTTGATTAGATTCACCTTCTTCACTATTTGACAAGCCATCACTATCTTCATAAGTATAATAAATTCTTCTACTATCAAACTGTCTCCTATTACCTTTTGCAGAATCCTTCCCTTTGTCATGGTTTTCTTTATGAGGACATTCAGCAGCATAATGACCAACTCTACTACAAGCAAAAATTTTTAATGGAAGCTTACCTCTGAACCTTCTGGTGGCTAGTTCAAGTTTCTTTACAAAGTTCACCTCAACTTATTTTGATATGTATCCTGATTCCTTACGTTATTCCTTTTCTTTTCCTATTGGATATGCTTTAAATGCGGCTTCTCTGAATTCTGAGGGACCTCCTTTCCTCATTTCAAAAGCAGTCAGGATCCCATGAAGTTGAACAATAGTAAGAGTCTGTAGATCCTGCTTCTCTTCAATGGCATACACTTTTGACTCGAATTTAGGAGTTAGAGATCTTATGATTTTCTCTACTAAAGTAGTGTCCTTTATTTCTTCACCCATATTTTTCATGCAATTTACAATATCATCTATACATAGAAATAAACTATCAATACTTTCATCATTATGCATTTTGAGAGTTTCATATTGAATTTTGAGAGTTTGGAGTTTAACATTTTTTACCTTGGTATCGCCTTCATAGCTTTGAATGATTCTATCCAGTATTTCTTTTGTTGGGTTTAGCTTCATAACTTTGACAAATATGATTATGTCAGAATTCCCAATAAAGCATTAAATGCTTTGGCATTGGTTTCATACGTCTTCTTCTCCGTTGCATCTATGGGAACTACAACTAGATATTGGTAACCTCCTTCCATAATTGCCCAAACATCTTCTCCAAGAGACTGAAGATAGGATCTGGTTCTTGTCTTCCAATATATAAAATTATTTCCATTGAAGAGTGGTGGTCTAATAGATGTTGATCCGTCTTGATTCTCATATTTGGAGATCTTCCTTCAAGTGATTAAGCTTCTTTTGAAGCACCTGCTCTGATACTAATTGTTGGGAAAAATATTGAGAGGGGAGCATGAATTAGTATTTTAAAATCTCTCAATAATAATTTTCATTTCTGAAATGTATCCATGACTTGACTGGACCCAACTAGCGTATATACACGACTGTTGTAAAACAAACTAGCGTATGCTGAGTAAGACTGTTGTAAAAGAAACTAGCGTATGCTCAGTAAACTTGTAAAACAACTAATTCTTTATTTGTTGAACTTTGAACCAGAATGTAAGAGATTTATCAAATATTTGATAAGTAGTGAACATGTGCAGTAAGAATAGAATAAAGTATCATACATAATTAAACACACATGAACACTAGGATTTAAGGTGGAAACCCAATGTGGGAGAAAACCACTGCTATTTTCATATTAGTCTTAAAAAATTATTAATATCAAAAACTTCTTACAGTCTTGTACTAGTGAAAACTCATACCAGTACACAGGAACCCACCTACTGAAGGCTACACCCTTCACTCATTCTGCAGATCCTACTGGAAGGGAGCTCCAACCCCCTGATTTGATCACAAACTACTACTGGTAGGAAGTTTCGACTTCCTCACTGAAGGCTCCAACCCTCAACAACATCCATGGACCACATTTCATAAATTTTCACACTAGATCCAATATCAACACTTATGCTCAATCATCACTGTAATCATCAATATCTAAGACACAGAATCAACCAATCACTAAAATCCAAACAACTAATACATAATCAAAACTTAACCAATCAATTGGAATAGTCATATCACTGTAACCAGTACACAGAACAAAACTCAGAATGTTGCGTCAACACACATAATCAACTGCAACCCTAATCATTCATTTTCCAAAATGTATATGCTACTTGGCTTAAGGCAACCCACGTGCATACACGCTTGTTTGGAGAGAAACTCACATACATATCATAATATAATGAAAAATGAAAACTTTACCACAACGATTTTTGAAAAGAACACCGAGTCATACTTAGATCTTCTACAACGCTCTGAACCAATCACAAAACTGTGTTTGATCTTCAATCACTAATCAACAAGTATTCTTAACATTCTTCAATCAATTAATAACCAAATTCAACTTCGTCATTCCATTAGATCTACTTCAAACATTATCACTCAACCCAAATCAACATGAGGACATCCTTGACAGAAAACATAGAAACAACAACAATGATCAATTTGATTAGTCATTTATGAACAAAAACCCCTTACTTTATATACACAACTTTGTAGAAGTGAACTTGTGTGTATACGCTCTTTTCCCAAGACAAACCAACGTATAAATCTGCAAAGTTGACCTAAAATTGTGTAGCTCTTCAGAACTTTAGAAAGACCCAGATCATAATATTCATAGATAAAGATATGTGTCAGTACTACGATCTATTCAATCCATGAGCAGGTCATACAATGAACAATCATTTCAAGTCTCATGATCCTAATACATCATTGTATTCATCGGTGCATAATTATTTCAGATTAATGTGACAATTATGGCCTTTATAATGCAAATATACTTCAGGTTGAAGTTTTTATAAACAACCCTTTCACTTGCACACTTAACACTTTGATCTTCACCTCTTTATATAGTTTAGCCCTTATCCAGTGTCGGTGGTAATCTTTGATGGGATAAATATTCATAGTCACACTCATTACTATGGGTCAATACCATGGTAAGGACCCTTGGTATTTAGAATACCATAGTACAAAAACCATACGCTACTTTTCTTTACTAAACTCATGTGCATACACAACATGGATTAATAGAACCTTTGTATAGTTCTTGAACTTCCAACTTAATCATTTCTCTGAATTGAATCTTTTGAATTGTCATGCATTCTGTCACATCTGTATTCATTCTGGTATTCTGTTGTATTCATTCTGTCACTTTTGAACTGACCTGTGAATTCTGTTACAAGTGAGCTACCATCAAGGACAACACATGCATCATAATGCCAACAGATATGTCTCCTTTTCCTACTACATTCAATAGTTCCAAAGAGTCCTCCCTCAGTGCACGGAGAAAGATTATTTTCAAGATATTCTTATCTAAATCATGATGGCCTGATCTCTTCAAACTATATTGAAAATACTCGATAAAGTCTTGCATGTTCTCATCCTCTTTCTACGTAATATTAAGTATTTCTTCCTTCACATCTCGGGATTTGCAGTAGTCTTGATATTTATCGAGGAAAATCATCTTCATATTGCCCCATGTAGTAATATATTTCCCCCTTAAATCCATAAACCATCTCAAAGTTGTTCCATGCAAATTAGTGGGGAATATCTTCAATTTCTGAGCATAAGAAATATAATCATACCCCCAACAAACAACTTCGAATTGAAAAAGGAATGTGTCTGGATCCTCAAAAGAAAGACCATGGAAATTAGGTAATGCTGTCAAAGAAATAGGCTTCATAGGCACATCACCTCTGATATATCCAATTGGGAATTCGATAAAAGAAGCTGCAGGAGCCACGAATATATTCCAATATTCACTTGGGATCTCAATAGGTTCTAGCTCTAGTTGTTCTATAACAGGTGGTTGAGGTTGTTTGACAACACTCCCTCGATCAAATGGCGTAGAGAATTCCCTCAAATATTCTTCCTCTAAACTTTCAATATGCAGTTCCTCAAATCCTCTACTTGTTACTTCTTCTTCCCTAAATTGCACTTATGTTATTGGGGGAGGTTCTAGTTGTGAAACTAATTTCCCTCCATATCTCGTATGAGTACAACAAATTGTGATGATGCTCCCGAATCAGCTCTTGAAATGATCTCTTAGATGTAGGTATTTCTACCTAGATCTCTCCCTCTTCTTTTCGGCGGTCTTCCTCTACCCCTTTTATTTGTATGTATGTTCATGCAATTAGAAAACAAAATAAAAACATTCAAGGAAATCGAAAGCTTAGGACCTGGAGCAGGGTGAGAAATTCCCTCCCCAGGACGACAGAGTGGCGCCTAAAAATAAAACAAAAGAAGAGAATAAACCAATTACAAATCTAAGTTCAGGATCTGAAATAGGGTGACATAAAAAATTCCCTTCCTAAGATGAGAGAGTGGTTCCAATGAAAAATAAAAAAGATAATCTAGTGCTCAAGACCTGGAGCAGGGTAATAACTTCCCTCCCCAAGACAAGAGAGTAGTCCTAGAAAAAAAACAAGAAATCAAAGAAACCAAAATGATCTAATCCTCAGGACTTGGAGCAAGGTGAAAAATTCCCTCCCCAGGATGAGAGATCTATCCTATGGTCAATAATGGTCGTATTTTTGCGCCTTCGATAGCCTCCCCAAAAACGGTACCAAAATGTTTGTGTTCAGATATGAATCATGCAATTCACCCAATTCCACATTAATTTTCAACCCAGGTCTCTACGTGTTATTCCAAGCCTATCATGAAAAGTATATGCAAGCCACCATTTCCCTACCTAGTATTGAACATTCAATTATTAACTTAACGACGTGTAACAACAAATAAGAGTAACAACATGTAAAAACTGTAACAACAATAAGAGTAACAACAAAGTAAGACTCACAAAAACACAATGATAATCATTCACAACAATAAATAACTCAACTGAAATAAACCTATGCACACATCTATCCAACAACACCTAGTCAGGAGAGTGGGCACAAATCCTTGATCAGGGTTGCGGAAAGATCAAGAAGTCATGAAATGATCAGAAGATCAAAATTTCATTAATCAAAAGGGTATTACAATGTAAATTGTTACAAACTCAAAGTTAATGTAATTCTCTATGATCTTAACTGCTGGATTTCATAGCCCTGTAGCTCTACTTATACAAATTGTTAACACTAACAACTCCTAGAATTACGACAATTGTTTGCCTACAATTACATAGTGTTTCCCAAAGAAAATAATAATATAAAGATAGCAGTGTGTTGATTGAGAGGTTGATCCACCATTGCAGCTAATGTCTCAGGATGGCATTGCCAGCTTGATGGTCACCATTCGTTAAACCACGGTCCTGATCATCCTTCCTCTAAATATGCAAGAATAATCAAATTAGGAAGCCACTTAGGCAACAATCCCCTATGACTAGGCTTCATTGATTAATGATTCATAATGACATGAAAAGAGGTATACCTGTGCAGTTTAGAATGTAAATTGACCAACAATGGTGTAAAATGGATACATGCAAATTCAACCACCAACAGTGTGTAAGAACACATCACTTAAAAAATCATGCACAAAACCATGAAAGTAGTTTCACAAAAACTAAAGAAATAACAAGCATCCGTAGTCACAACAATAGACTATCCAAACCTTCAACTATGAAAACACATGCAATACCATTTCATTTTCAATAAAAATAAATCATACCATGACATCCTTGCAACCAACATATAAATCACAATCAAATGTAATAAATAGAATGCAATCATATCCACATCTAGCTACGACACTAGAGCTAGATCCCCACCCTTGCTCCAAATCCAAGCATTGGAACTACTACTCTATTAATTCCGTGACATGGTACCAATTTATTGCCAAATATCCATGCCACCTGAACCCATGAATAAAATATCGATGATTTCCTTTGCCTACAATGCGTATATGTGTGTGTGTGTGTGTGTGTGTGTGTGTGTGTGTGTGTATTAAAGGCACGTGAGCCCCTCCATGCCACCTTAACCTGTGAATAAAATACCAATGATTTCCTTTTCCTGCAAGGTATACACACACACACACATATAAGGCACATGAGCCCCTCCATTCCACCTGAACCTGGGAATAAAATATTAATGATTTCCGTTGCAGTCCCCCATTTGAGGAAGAAATTACAGGGTTACGTGGAACCCCTCCTAGCCATACCGCCATGCCAATCAAATGAGAATTCTCAACCAAGCGCGTGGGGTATGTCCTCCATCACGGACCCATCCTCCTATGCATTTTATCGCCCTTCATCACTATCACACATGTGGGATCCACCACTGCCACATCATCGTAGGGATAAAATCTTGGTGGTATCAACTATGCCTCCTTTCAAAAGTTTGAGGTCTACTATACGAGGTGACATCATGGCTTCAAAGCGTTGGGGTGCATCCGATGGCGAAGAGTGTGTCAACCATCAATGGCCGAGATCAATCAGGAGGTTTCCTTGCCAATGGCACCCCACAAGCCACGTTGTCCTAATAGTACAATCCTGTTGGTGTTGCAAACAAACAACATCCACTTGAAATCTCTTGGGAAAAACCTGTAGGGTCATCCAATGGTAGATAAACACTCCTAGAAGTTGACGAACCTAATTTTCATGTACTTTAACATTTAATTATAATGCCTATCCGTATGGGCGTCTAAAGTTCAAAACCCGCTTATATAGAATCTTGTAGACCTTGAGCTCTACACATTATATATGGGAAGTATATATGCCTGAAATTTTACCTATGCCTTTAGCACATTCCTCTTGTGCTTATCAACAAACCTTGATCATGCATGAGTATATCTATATATATATATATATTATATATATATATATATATATATATATATAGATATAATTAGATCCAAGATTAACCATCTTGAGCTCCATGAGACTTGACTCGGCCCTTATGCCTCCATACATAGGTGAAGGTACACACACACACACACATATACCCAAAGCACTATCTTCTCCCTGCCTAAAATTTTTAAACAAGGCTTGATAGAAAAATATTTTAATGCATCAATTAAATTAAATTAACATAGATTGCCTTTCTTTCCATGCATAGATATTTAGACCAATCTGCATGCTTGAAATAGACTCAAAACTAGGTATATTCTTTGAGAAAATAATCAAGAAATTACCTCTCATTTTCACACAGGAGAATGGCATCCCTTGCTATAGATCTAAGAAAATTACCAGCATAGAAAACACATACATGACATCTTCATGTACTATAATAAAAATTCAGACATTTAACTTATAAATCCATGATAAGGCTTATAAGAAAAATGACATAATATTGAAGCATTTCAGTCAATAAACCTTATTCACCGACATCCACTACAAGAAAAAAGGTCATTGGTGAGGGGCATGCCTGTGACGAACATTTAAGGTCCGTCACCAATGTCACATATGGTGACAGTCTTTAAAAAAGCGTTGTTGTAAGTGTATATAGTGATGGTCCTTTAAGGTTTGTCACCAAAGCCATTTTCAATGACACTTTCGGTGAGGGTCGTTAAAGTCCTATCATTAATTCTCTCTTTGTTGACACTTTTGGTAAGGGTCGTTAAAGGCCCATCACTAATTCTCTCTTTGGTGACACTTCTAGTGATGATATTTTATTAACCGTCACTAATGATCTTTTTGGTTATTTTTGGTGACAGTCAATAAATGTTCATCATCATTGATCATTCCAATGATTTTTTGATGATGCTTCATTCCTGTGATGGACCTTTAAGGTCCATCACCAATGTGACATATGGTGTCAGTCTTTAAAAAATCATTGTTGTTAGTGTATATAGTGATGGTCCTTTAAGGTTTGTAAAGCCATTTTCAATGACACTTTTGGTAAGGGTCATTAAAGGCCCGTCACTGATTCTCTTTTTGGTGACACTTGTGGTGAGGGTCATTAAAGGTCGATCCCTAATTCTCTATTTTGTGACACTTCTAGTGACGATCTTTTATTGACCCTCACTAATGCTCTTTTTGGTTACTTTTGGTGACGGTCAAAAAATGTTTGTCATCATTGATCATTCCAATGGGTTTTTTATGACGTTATTGTTATGTGGAATTTTGCATCTACGGATAAATATAATTTCCATAGATGGGTAGCTACATCTAGAACAAAAGATTTAAAGGGCTTAAACTTTTACCATAGAAGATAAATAAGACAAGGGACCTACTTGTTATCTTTCGCTTTCCCTTTGTCTCCTTTGTATGGCTCCTGCCGCTTCTTCTCGAACTTAAGTTGCTCGACAAGTACCTGCAATCATAAACAAAAGACAAAAAAAAAGCAAAGCAAGATATCTATCTACTATAAGCAAATGGAATAGAAAGCATTTACACATATAATCATCATACATAAAGACAAAAATATGGGAAAAGGTGTAAACAACTTTATTAAGTAGAAGGAATAATTACAACCATGAATTCTGATCCATTGTCACCTTTCCAGCTTGGGTTCCAACCAATGTCACATCAAAAGCACAACACTTTCACAACATAAAAATACTTGTTTAGAATCTCAAACCTCACACCAACAGTATCTCCTTATAAATTCTCAAATTCTAGCCCCTGATCACTTAGAAGAGTGCTAAATTTATAGGAAAATGATGGTGGTTTGGTCATAAATGAGGGTATTGAATGGCCTTCCAAAATTAGAGTGAGTTTCCATGGAGGAAGGGATGAGAGGATAGGAGGTTACTTAACTCATTCCTTATCCAATTTTGAGCAAATAGGAGATGATAAGTGTGGGAATCTTCTAGATGGATCCAGAAGATAAGAATATTCCTAGAACCCTATGAAGATTTCACTCAATCTCCCAATGCAGGTCAAAGTCGGCCTTACTTTTTTAGAAAGCACCCTGACATGGGCCTACCTGCACTGAAGCGCACTTACCCCTGACCAAGGCTGCACTGATCCCTCAAGGAGCCATTTCTGGAGGGCCTCAGGCCAAGAAACTCTCACATAAGGAGGCATTCAAAGTGTTGACTTGCCTAGGGAATGTAGCAACTGAATTAGGGTTTGATGAGCCCCAAAAGTACTGGTCTGAATGATGGGAGTGATGTGCCCAAATGGATCTATAACAGCTGCCCCCTAAAGCATGAAGTCAAAAAATGTTAATGTCGAGTGATATTATTTACGATGTGATGAGGAGGTTCCGAAGTGGATGATGACTTGCATCGATTACAATACATAATATCATGATATTTTGATTTTTTCTCACAAATTTCTGAGGAAAGGAATACCCATGCTCAACATATAAACTTTTATTACAAGTACATAAATAGTCATCTACAGATATAGACCCATGATCGGGTTACCATCAATTTAAAGCCAATGTACGGATGATTTGGTACATTTCCTGAAATTGTAGCCCGGATGGATGAAACTAGATCTAGGGTCTTCTCTCTCATTCAATCATTCACTCATGTACGAGTCTAACCATGTGAATATGTGATCTAAAGTCGAACATGGGAAGATGATGTCTGATTACCAGCCAATGATGTAAGTCGTTAACAGATGTGAGAGAAATCACCAATTATGATAATGATCCTCAAGGTACTGCAGTACATTCTGCATGGTGTGAATGGATGTTTTGATGTTGAACACCATAAAAAATCTTGCGGTTGAAGGCCAGTGATGTTAACCTATCGCCGGAAGTGAGAAACCTACCATTGATGTATGCAAGCCTCAAGGTACTGGAAGGGTTGTTTCTAAGTAAACTTCTTAGATAATGTGTTGAGGTCGACAAGAAGCAACTCATTGCAGGAGGGCCTTGATGTATCCCACATCAACGAAATGAAACGAGGGTAATGATTTTGGAGACGGAATGTGATTAATGACACAAGGTTCAGGAATGGTAGTGATGAAAATGAAGGTTTACGAGTATTGCAAAGGATGAATTTTAACTGAGTGACTTCTCTTGAACATGTCGGTGACACTGAATGGATGGCAACATTGACCTAAAACCAAAGTAATGGATGGTATGGTAGACCAAGCTATGATGACCATCAAGCAAATAACCCAACCCAAATAGTCATAGTGATGAAGTGAAAGTGTCATGTTCAAGAGCGACCTGCTTCCATAAAGTGGTTTACCCCTTTTCCCATTTTCCCCAGTCATTGCTAACCAGTACCTCTTTATTTTTTATCAAGCTTGAGGAGGATAACATATGCTTGTTGCATAATTCCACCCTTCGGGTGAATCCATCACTATGTGATGTTTTCACGAGTCTAGCGTAGGTGAAACTTGGTATTGTCATGATGGAAAAGTTTGTCGCTATTTGATGTTTTAACAAGTTTAATGACTATGAAAACTCAATACTTTTCATGTTTAGAGAGTTTGAAAAGGGAGAAAAAGAAAACTCCACAAGTTCTTTTTCGTAAAATTGTCTCTCAAGTCTGAAAAAGTGTAAAACAATACAGGGGAGAACCTATTGATCATGTTCGATCAAAGTATTCCTTTTTCGTAAATAATCTATCTCAGTTCAAAACAGGGTTAAAATTACACTGAGTAGATCTCATTTCCAATCCGTTAACGAGCTGAAAAGGACAAGCGCTCGACAATCTTTTCATTTTTCGAGAGTTTGAAAAGATCTTAAAGAGGACTCCACTTAGAGGAATGAGTGGTGTCTAGGATATGAACTGGTTCTGGTGATGTTGGAACTTCTCAAAACATGTTGATTTATGTGAAGAGGTTGGCTAATAAGACCACTGATTGCAACTGTTCCTCAAAAAGGGTAAAACAACCAAGTGAAAGCGTATGATTGGCCAAGCAGATAGTGATGATGGAAGGAGAAAAAACAAGGCTCATATGACGAAAGAGGCTAATAGAATGGCAATAACAAAAGTTAAAATGGAGATGGGTTCATTTTTACACAAGCTTGAACCATAGGGAACCATGCTTAGATTCAGTTTCATGTTTACACAAGCTTGAAACAAAAAACTGTGCTTGGATTCAGTTTCATTTTTAAACAAGCTTGAAATGAACAACTATGCTTGGATTCAGTTTCATTTTTAGATAAGCTTGAGACAAAAAACTATGTTTGAGATTGGTTTACAAGCCCACAGCATGATGACTCGATACTAAGTGAATGCCCCCCAAGCTTCATTGCATTCACCTAAATAGACTACTTGTGGCTATGAAGTGGATGGAATGAAGGTTCATTTACGAGATCAAGTGAAAGATTCGACTGGGATTTTATGTGATCTAATCAAAGACTCGAATTGGAACTTTACTCCAGGGGACCTTGTTTCATTTTTCAATGAGCTTGACATAAGACAAGGAACTCTGCTCAGATTCCTTGTTTCATTTTTTAAATGAGCTTGACACAAGACAAGGAACTCTACTATGATTCCTTGTTTCATTTTTTAATGAGCTTGGCACAAGACAAGGAACTATGCTCTGATTCCTTGTTTCATTTTTTTAATAGATTGACACAAGACAACGAACTATGCTCTGGGACCTTTTTCATTTTTTAATGAGGTTCACATAGTAAAATAACTATCCTCATATTCCTTGTTTCATTTTTTAACGAGCTTGACACAATACAAGGAACTATGCTCATATTCCTTGTTTCATTTTTTAATGAGCTTGACACAAGACAAGGAACTATCCTCATCTTCCTTGTTTCATTTTTTAACGAGGTTGACAGAAGACCAGGAACTATCCTCATATTGCTTGTTTCATTTTTTAACGAGCTTGACACAAGAAAATGAACTATGCTCATGTTCCTTGATTCATTTTTTAACGAGGTTGACACAAGACTAGGAACTATCCTCATATTCCTTGTTCATGACCCATAAGAGGTCATGACTTCCAAGAGGTTCTCATCAAATGGGAGAACAATGCTCTTAAAGGGATTCGTAACAAGGAATCTGAGATATGGTTCCAATGCCTACAACATCATGGAATTGATTGTCAGTTTATGTAGGCATGGAACAGGTTGCCACATAATTGACCCGTGGCAGGGAAGATACCATTGGGACAAAAGGACCATTTAGGGAAGGTGGTTGACTAGAAGCCATATTTGGACTGGGAAATGAAAACTGGTCAACAGTGACAATTCTGCCTTCATGTGGGAAACACATCAATCGAAAGAGTGTTGAAACAATATTTCCCATGTCATAAACATAGTTGCGCCCAAGAAGTAAATTGTAATCTAAAGGGCCTGGGACTACCATCACATTGAGATAAACAAGTTTTCCTCCCAAAGTAATAGGCAACTGAGGAAGGATCCCTAATGGTTGACTAGTTCCTCTATTAAAAGCCAACAGATTCTGGGTGACTAGCACAAGTGGTGGGGAACTAAGTGCTTGCCAAGCAGTGGAAGAAAGGATACTCACAAATGAACCTTCATCTATAATAGTGCCAGGTAAAATCATATTACAAACCTGTACTATGATCTAGAATGGCACATAAGAAGGAAGACGACATCCTACCAGTCGATTCCATTCAAAGGAAGTGACCAGGCTACTTGGAGGGGGTACCGTAAAAATGGGAGAATTAACCCCTTGAGTTACGAGAGTTGGAGGATTTTCCTTCTGTCTTGATGGAACAAGAGGATTGCCCCCAAACTCATTGGAATCTAAAGAAACGAAGAGAACCTGAGTGGTATCATACTCACTCTCTATGGGAAAGGTACAATTAACTGAAGGTGAAATTGGGTCAAGTGTTTCCTCGACCTGTGATTGGTCAGGTATAGACTCATTGGATTCACATTCAGAGAGAGTGGGTTTGACCGACGGTTGATTTTGGTCAGTCACTTTATATCCTAGTGAAGGATTAAGGGAGAGTCTTTTGTAACTAGACGAAAGCCGCTGTGGAGAAGCAAGATGGTTATCCAACACTTTTTTGGCTTCATCCAGATAGGTACAAAGGTGAATAAGGTGATTCCCTTCACATAACCTACAGGGAAACTTAACTTTACCCTTATTTCCATGAAATTTAATACCACAGTTGATGGTGTGTCACCAGCATGATATCCAGAAGTTGATGACACAGGATGATGTGAATGAGAAGAACATTCTTCTAAGATCTGAGGAATACCAGAACAATTTCAAAGAATATAGTGTCCCATACAAAGTTTGCAAGGATATCAAAGTTTGTGAGGCTTATCAGACGGTTTCTCATCAGAAGTTGCATTCAAAGCAATGGTTGCTTGGTTGCCCCCTTGCTGAATTTGCTTCTTATTCTTCCCTTTCTTCTTCTTTTTAGCCACCTAGTTACTAGTAACAATACTTTCACCAGGCGAAGAGGATGAAGGGGAGGAACAAACAACCGAGGAAGAAGGAAAAGGGTCAACTTTAGGATAACCCAGAGGTTGATTTTTTCCAGTTAGAGTAATCGATTGCGGAGAAATCACAACATTTTGAACCAAGGAGGTTGAAAGCAACCATATTGGCAAGCCAATGGTAAATCGCAGAAGGGACAATGTAGCCATATAAGGAGCACCAATATTTTCGAAAGGAGGAAAAGGACTAGGATTCCCATCAAAAGGAATTCCTTGATCGGTGGACTCTGGAGTTTTTGCCATATGTTTCAACCTAAGATCAAATAAGGAGTGATGTGGAGGATATTATCCACAGTCAATTAGTTTTATTTTAATCAAAATAACATAACCAAAAAAAAGAAAGATAATCTAGGGAAAAAGACTACCAAACAACTGTGAACTGCAGAATACCTCCCGGAGACCTGAGAAGTACGGGCAGGCAATCTCCCCAAATGTTGTGTTCGATGTATCACAGTGTACAAGGTGGTTGAATCGGTTACCTAAGGATGGATAACAACCTAGTGTTGTCCTCCCATATATACTCGAAAGTACGTGGAGGCCCAATTCGTATTAGCGCTATCTAATGCGAAACCGTATAGTGAGAGCATTCCTTTATACTTTACGTAGTGTAACACTGCCCTATATACCCGAAGGTATGTGGATGAGATATGATATACGCACATACGTGGAATGAGGTATCACACTCGAAATGTATCATAGACAATTTAGTGATAGCTACTATGTTTTACGACACCAGAACATGTCTCTAGTCTAGAACCTCTAAATGTTTTGCATTAGGTGACAATGCTCCATTAGGTTTATTGATGTTAATTTTAAGTTGATCTCGATTAAGAATTTTCCTTTCAAGGTTCACCACGTGATGTATGTTTGCAATTACTAGAATGCAACTAACATGAGAAACATTCCTTCATTCAATTAACAATGAAAACCGTAGCTAGTAAGGGATAGAACAATTAGATCTTTGACAAAGAGCAAAGAGCACACCTAATGCAATTTCCCTAGCTATTCCTATCAAGAATTCACAAACTACAATATGAAAATTGCAATTTTTTATTTTCAGTCCCTTTAGTGTTTAGATGAACAAAAGTAAACTAATGCACATACAATCAATCAATTTTTTTGCAAGAACGAAGACTTTACGACAATTTCGTTTCGAAAGAAATGAAGACTTTTACGACACTTTCTTTTGAACAAAGATTAATCAACTATAAACTAACTTTGAAAATGGATTGATAGTGATAAATAAATCATTTAAGAAAAACTAAACAATCAAGGCTAAAGTAGGGATGTTATAGCTCCAAATCTCACTATTATGGTTTGTGATGCTGCACTCATGGCCTAGGGCAACCCCTCCTTCCAGACCTGGTCGAAAATCTAAAAAACAGTGTTTTATTCCCTGTACGCGACATTGCCCTGAGTTAAACGCGTGCATACGCGGATTCATATATACACAACCCGCGTATATGTATTAAAACACTTAAAAAAATATAAAACTCCTTATTTTCGGGCAGAGATC
>APFE030104962.1:13330-30293 GCA_000404065.3 Pinus taeda | reverse complement strand
ATAATTGTATTTCCCTTGAACAGATTTACAAAATACCATGGAAAAACCATTATGCATAAAACCGTACACAAAACCATGGGTGGTTCTGCCCCCATCCTTGGGTCCACCCCAAAAACAAAATTGTGGGGTGATGCCATGAACCATGTGCCGGGGGGATAAAATCCCCTTGCAAACCCCCCAACTGGGGGGCTACCACCCTTCCACTTGCTACACGCTGAATAACGTAACAAGACCTAATGCTAGTCGTGCAAAGAATATAACACATAGCCAACAATTTCCTACTTGTTGTTATCTTTGCACACAAGGGGCCACAAGAGTACACAACCATCGATCTAGGATCATAATGCCCATTGTTTTTTTACACTAAGAAAACTTGTCACTGCTCACAAAAATTGTCAATGCATCTACAACATTCTTCAAAGCGTCCACCTTTACCAACAACACATTTTTGTCTTCAACCATATCGCTCACAAAGTTATACTAAACATCTATATGTTTTGTCTTTGAATGACAAGTAGGGTTCTTTTCCAAGAAAATTGCACTTTGGTTATTGCAATATATACGTATAGCTTGTTGTAGCAACTCCATACCTGAACATAATCTCTGCAACCAAATTGCTTCCTTACATTAACCTAATTAATGTTTACAAATTCTGCAACCTACATTTTTCCTCTTTGAATTTCTTAGTAGTCTCTTCATTGAAAGTTTTTCTCTCTTGATTTTGATCTTGATTATTTTCGTATTTTAATATTGTATTATCATTAGATAGTTTGATATGGTTTCATAATCTAATGATTTCTTATTCTTTATTTTTCAATTATTATTTTCTCTCATCCTTTTCCTTCTTCTTTTTCTTCATCTTTCCCGTCTTTAAGTTACTTTCCTTAATCAACATTTCAACAAGGGATTCCAGAGTAAATAACTAATCATTTTCTTCAAAAATCTTATATATTATTAATTCAACTTTCAATATATTTTATTTGATTTTCTTTTCAAAATACATGTACTTCACAATATTTGTTCAACTTCTTCCAAAGTGTAATGTAATATTGTGTTAAGATAGAGACTATTTTACTAAACATCAACATCCTCATAAAAATAAAAATGTTTACAAAATAATCATTAATTTTTAACTATATTATGTTGGATGAAATTATTGAAATAACATATACAATACACATCAAATATGAGTGTGAAGCTCTGAAACTGATAATAGAAATGAGTTATACAAAAACTCATTTATACATTCAGAAAAATTCTTATAAATAACCAAATATACCTATTAACAAAACCAGGTGTCCATGTGTCCATGTCTGCTATATACACATTTACATTCATATATTCAATCTCATATATATCATTATTGCTATTATAACAACAACTCTAAATACTTCTTAAAAAATTATGATACATCAAATACATTTAAAAAAAATATGATACATGAAATACATTTTAATAGAAAAAATGAGTTTAGTTAATGATATATTATTCTAAATAATACTAAAATCATGCAATTCCATTAGGAATATGATTGATATACTAATATGAGATTTGGAATAGTGACTTCCAGGGCCATCATATGCAAATCAATGTTAAGAAAGTGAGTTATTTATTTGTTTTGTTTGCTATAGCAACCTCTCGAGATATATACAAGACTTTGCAAGCCACATATACCCTAAACTCATAGTTCAACCTACAATCAAGACATTTGAAAACCATCAAAACGCCTAGCTCTGGGATCCCAGACTCCAATAGGACGCCTATCCTTCCAGTCTTACTATGATGGGCCATAGGTGTTGACAGAGACTTGAACCCTGGTGGATGGGATGACAAACCACCATCCTAACTACTCAAGCTAAAAACCCTTTACACCAAAATTTAAATGTTAACTACACACAAATGCACTAAAGAAAGATAAAAGACTTGTCAATGGAACAATAAGATTTTTAGTGGACATCAAAATTCTATTTTTTTAGTTTTTTAACATATATTTAGGTTTCTTAAAATTAGTTAAATCATATATTTGAGTTATATATTCCTTACAATCCAAATGTCCTGTATATATTAAAAAAAAAATTAAAAAAAAAATAATCTACCCAAAAAAATATTTTAAATCACAATTTACGAAAAGAAAATATTAAATATTTTAAATCTAACCCTATTTAAAACTGAGCTGTGCATAACAACACCCCTACCCAACCACGAAAATAAGGTTCAACTTCAAAAGAAAAGAGCTGTGCATAACAACACCTCTGCCAAACCACATAAGTAAGGTTCAACTTCAAAAGAAGAAGGCATTCAATACGGGCCGAAACAATAATAATATCTCGTTATATAATTTTTATTTCTCAAGTCCCTCCAGACAAATAGTCCACATTTCTCCATTTTCTCACGACCCGCATGGTATCTGGAATATATATATTTGAATGGGAATGTCAAACGAGATTGCAAATCAGTGCATGCACTTGAACGCGAATCCAAACAAAAGATTGAAAATCAGTCCATGTATCTCACAATTCATTCATTCATGAAAAGTTAGTGAGGTGCTAATCATTGAATTCCATTTCAAGCTAAAATTCGACCTGAAACAGACGAATGGGAAAAATTGCGGAGACTTATCGTTTTGGAACAGAGATTGCGATGAATATTTTGGAAATTGAAGGGAAATACTCTAGTGAAATACTCTAGTCCTTTAATGCATTCATCTCCACAACATGGAGTTGAGATGGCCGAGTTGGTCTAAGGCGCCAGATTAAGGTTCTGGTGCGAAAGGGTGCGGGTTCAAATCCCAGTCTCAACACTGGACCTTTCGAGGATGGGCGAGTTTAAACTCTCACTTTCTGTGTAGTGTGTTCCCCTGTAGGTTTTCTTCGCCATGTTCTCAAAGGTGTGAGATCAAAGCTGACTTATAGCTTCAACACTTGTCAGGATGGCCGAGTGGTCTAAGGCGCCAGACTCAAGTTCTGGTCCTCGATTGAGGGCGTGGGTTCAAATCCCACTTCTGACATTGAATTTATTTAGGTAGGTTATTATTTACATTTTCTTCACACACACAGTTTCCACGCTATCCTTTATATTTGGTGTTTAAATATATGCAACACTTTGAGGAGGCATCCAAATTGAGAAATTTTGGGATTTTAGCCTGGTTAAAAAATGTTAAGGAAAAAATGATTAATTACTAAGACTGGTATAGTTATGTAAAATACAAATGGTTGATATTTTTAATGTTATTTAAAATACCATTATTATTTACCAAATAAATATTTATTAGAATTTGTGTTGTTAAAAATTATTAAAAAAATAGAGTAATAACTAAAATTATTATAATTAGGTAAATTAAATAATTAATTAAAAAATATAATTATTATTTATAAAATAAATAAATATTGTCAAGTTTTATTAGCACAATCGGTTGAAGTTGGGCCTTGTTACCAAGGCGACCCAAGATCAAACTTTATGGTGGGTGGTTGTGCTCTGTGCTAGGGCGATAAGACATACTAAAAAATCAAGTCAGTTAAAGTGTTGGTGTGGCCCAAGCTCGGTCCAATCCCCAGGTGACTTTGACGGCTTAGATGCCTCTGGGTCACGACGCATCAAGCCATAGGTCAAGCTTGGAGGATTACAGACAACTTGGTGTGGCCTAGCCCAAGTGCAATCGCCGGGTGATTTTGACAGCTTAGATGCCCTTAGGTCGCGGCTCCTCAAGCCACAGGTCAAGCTAGTAGGATCACAGTTGTCTGGACAAACAAACAAACAAAAATAATAAATAGATATTGATAACAATAATATGTGCACAAAGTTGGCCTCTATTATGAAGAAGGGTATGCAACAAAGTGTTTTTGCTAATACAATGATAAACAGGTGTCCCATGCAACAATGTTAGGCTCTGTTATGACGAAGAGAAAGTTGTATATATGTGCTTATTTTTTATTATTATAAAATCTCTTGCTAGTAGTAGTATGAAAAGTATATGTATTCACATGGATTCGTAATTGTTGCATAATATTTATTAGTCCCTGTCTCACTAGGGACTATAACATTTGCCTCACGCATTGACTTTGCATTATTTTGTTGTGCATCTGCAATTTTAACCAAAGTTTCAGGAAAAATGCTTAATATTTCTATTTTCTCGTAAATTCAAAAATAAATTTCAATTTTTTTGGAAATCCTTTTTCTAATTTTCGATTGGCTGAGGTAGCTCTGATGGGACATAATTCCCCTGGCGGAGAGCATTTTATTTTTGGTAATTGTACAATGCATTAAAAAAAATGTTATTGTTCTACCCAATGATGCCAGAACTGACACAATTGCAGGTCCTTTATGTAGGCGAAGGTGGTCGAGGGGGGAGGGGTGAACAAATTTGCAAATATTATTATTATTATTATTATGTTTGATCCACAATTATTATTATTATTATTATTATTTATCCACACTCCGCACAATGTATTCCTTCTTTGTTCTCTTAATTATTAAATCACAATGTTTTACCAATTAAAATGTATGTAAAAACATTTAAATATGTTTTCCTACCACTGTGTGTTTCCTTGTGTACACAATCGCTCATTATGATACCTCTCGTGCAAAGCTTTCCATACCGATTAAAATAAATGTAAAACATTTAAATATTTTTTCAAACTATTGTGTGTTTCGTTGTGTACACAATGGTTCATTATGATACCTCTTGTGCGGAGCTTTATGTGTGTGGAAACCTTTGCACAAGCAAAGCTCCACACATTTAGACTATTTAGTTTATTTTTGGATTATGATAAATCTTCCCTACTAAATGAATAATCTAACTAACACGAAGGTAAAGCAACTTTTTCTTTCATCTTGGATTTAATCACCGATTACACACCATAACGAGTCTCTGCCACACGAGTTTTTACTCACTTTGTACGACCATGACAAGTTTTTCTTACATTATGGAAACACCAATATTTTTTATTTTATATTTTCGTATCATAGTTTGAGGCATGGGATCTAAGAGTATGTGGCATAGTGTAGTTAAGACAAGACTGTAGTGTGAGAGAGCGCACACTATCTTAGTTTGTGACCCTATATTTGCAAAGGAGAAACCCTTTGAGGCTTGAGATCCAGGATATGAAAGAAACACAAAGATTCGAATACAGACCAGTGAAGCAACCATTGAGAGATAGGTTTCATTTTGTAATTTGCACTAGAAGAAAGTGCAGAGTAACTTGTTGCCACCAAGTTATTTTTTCGATCCAAGCGATTCACACTATGATGCTTGGCTCTATTCCCCTTGTTTATTCTCCATTGGATCTTGAGGGGGGTTCTTTTACTATGAGATTAACCTCATGGTTTCCCAATTCCTCCACCTGAAAATGCAATGATCTCCTATGTTGTAGCCCATTGAATACGACTCCTCTCCTCTAGGTTCTTCTAGGTGTATTCCCATAGTATGTATTTAGTTCTTGGAGCATTGTGGACTACTTTAGGTGATGCATCCATATAGGATTTAGTTCCATATGAGCAAATTATAGAGGACGATGTCTGAAACTCAGGCTTGCACGAACGAGGAAAAATGAGCACTAAATAAAAATGGTTTTTACACGTTATAGTATTGGCGAAGGGGCTCGTGGTTAGTTCCTCATGGTTACATTAGGGGCTCAACCCAAACTGGATTTAGTTAGACACCAACTGGAAAAACTACAAGACTTTGGCCACCTATGAACATTGAACATTGCATAGCATTTGAGATCATATATTTTATGTTGTAGGTTCAATGTAGTGGGAGGAGCTTGATAAGGGAATCAAACTATGTAGTACAATTAGAAGAGGAGCCTACTTGCAAGAGGATGTGAGATATGTTGAATGACCAAAGCATACCTTGCGAAGATCATAGATCTAAAATAAGAGGGTGGAGAATGAAAAAAAAACGTGAATATCATTTTGCAGACCTATAGATATTTATCACTACAAAATAAAAGCATTGGAGATCACCCTTTAGAGAATTTTACTTGTGAAGATCCACCAATTCTGTAGAGGTTGTTTCCATGGAATATCTCGCATGAAAAAGCTAAGAAATCCTTGGAGATCGACCCGCCCATGATCTCATGCAATCGATTGGGTTCATATGATCAAGAGTTGAAGTGGAGGTGAATTGAAAAAGCAAAGATTCATTATTTATTTGAGACCTCAGGACTTTAGAGACGGAAATAAGTTATAACGATGACACCTTTGAATAAATATATTAAAAATTCCACAATACTCATCTCTCGTCTCGACTTGTTGATTAGAATGTGAGAGTGAGGGGTGGAATTTCACGTTTAAGGGTTTCTTTTTCATTGTGCGGAGCTTCGCACAATCAGCTAAGTTTAGATCATTGTGTGGAGCTCCACACTTCTACACAAGTGAAAAAAATAAGCGTTATCCTGAATTAAAATTTTAATAATTTAAAAACAATTTATTAAAATCAACCATATTTAATATGACGGTGACATATCAATATGCATTACTAGGGCCTTTTTTATCACGAGAGTTTGGCAATTTGTTTCGCTACATGCATACCCACTGTTCTATTAACAATCAAGTCTTTGCATTAACGAAATATTGTTGATAATGACTTGTATTGTGTGGAAGATGGTTCATCCCGCGCATAAACCATCCTCTCCACACTTTCAGAATGCAAAGCTTCACTCGTGACGTGAATTTCTTAAGAATGTGCATTGCGTTGTATAGGTTAGTAATATGTTAACATTACACATGTCATCCTTGTCACTGCTTGCATATTTGACAACCATGTAGGTGGACGGGAAGCAAATATCTTCCTAGATTTTGATTTTTAGCAAAATTATAGGGCTCAAAGTTCGACTTTGTGGGACCTCATGACCATGAATAATTGCCCACTTTCCATAGTGCTTATGCTTTATTTTTCTCCTGCTAGTGCCCATTTTCTATGGTGATGACAAATTCGTAGCACTAGCGCGTTCTATCATAAGGTGTTGTCCACAAACTGCAAATAATCCCACTGAACGAATTATAAGCTTCAAAATCAAAAGGACTAGAGCTTCGATAACTTGCTCCTTTTACTTCTTTGACACCCGATCCAACTCGCCTTTGGTCAATAGCTCCCCTCATCAACCATTTAATTCCTATATCTACAATACGTTGTTTTAAAAACACTAAAACTAACATTAGAGAGTGAGGATTCGCCTTTACTCACCTTCTTGCTATTGGGTACACAGTTCATCACATTTTCTCAAACCTAAACAAACACATGCGAAAATCAATTCAATCTCCAATACAAAATATAATAGAAGGATTTCTACAACTCATAAATATTTTCTACCATCTGGAACAATTTGTACAATAAAAGACATATATTTTAATAGATTCCAATCAAAATCTGAAGTCCTATTTCAACTGCACAATACATTTTTAGAGGCGATGTTGGAATAGCCAAGAGTTCTCAATCCTTGCCCAACATGACTCCATTAAACCTTTCACTCATATCTAGTCCTTGATTTTTCCCATTTAAGTCATCCAAGGGAAGCCTCCAATTGAAGCAATGCAAGAGTTGCACCAACCCAATCTCTACAAGAAGCGTTCCTAATTTTTGTTCGGGGCACCTTCTCCTACTTACTTCAAAGAGAAGGCACACAAATTTTTTATCTCCATTTTCATCTATCTCAGATCCTACTCTTTCCAAGAATCTCTTTGGAATGAAAATTTTGCATCCTTCCATGAATTTGGGCGCCCTGCAATCGCCTAAGCATTAACGAGAACGGGAGTACCACAGGGTATTTCATAGCCCAATACATTGCAGGATGTACCAGGTAAATGGCACCTCCAAGAAAGGCCCCTATGGGTGGAGTCTAAGCATTTCTTTTACCACAACATGTAAATAAATGAGCTTATGCAGGTTAGATTCACATACAATGTGATCCATTCCAACTACACTTTCCAACTCATCCTGAAGTTTTGTAACACCCTCCTCCCACATCTACCCAAGTAACTAGCCAATCGGGGTAAACATGTGATGAAAAGTTACTATGATATTATTCGACCTCCTAAATCACATTAAGGAAGTGGAACCGATGGAAACACACCATACAAGCCTTCAACATTAGCAATAGGACCCCTGGGAAGCATCCCAACCTTTCTCCTAACCATCCCTTGGGTCCCATTGAGTATTTGAGATATTAAACCTCTGAACACTATCATTCTATGGGCATGCTAGTGTCCAAAGAGATCTGGACACTCCCACGAGCCTGCACGCCTACGTCCAGGGACTATTTCTAGCAGACATGTACCAGAGTTTGGGGAATTTAAGGCACTTTTCAAGCCTAGAATTCTAACCACTGCCCATAACTTGTTGTAACTTTCGAAATAAATTGAACACATGATGAAAAGAATAATAAACCAAGAACTAACTCCAGGACTAGGCCTGACCATCCCCAACCAGGACTGACATTCTTTCAAACACTTGGCATCAATGCAATCTATAGGTGTAAATGACAGATCTAAGGATAGGGGTCTCATAATTATCTGAGATTCGTTATGAGGCATTGTTTCCTTAACACTTTAGTTGCAGTTTCATCCATTAAGCCATAGATACATTGTTCATTCATATATAAGTAAAAACATGATGGGAAGCATACATAACCACTGTCATAATACATATTCATAACCAGCATAATAGCAACAGAAATACCAAGGATACAATAGCCATAGAATCCATATATAAACCAGTATAATACTCATAAGAGAACAAGGAGAAATAACCTCATATTAATGGTGAAAAATCGAATTGGTATGGGACTACAATGTTCCCCTTGACCGTAGAATGGATGAACCCAAATATTTCTTTAGCCATTCGCCCTCGTGCCATATTCCAAGCATGAATGTGGGATCTCATAGAACACATCAATCGAAAACCATCCATGGATTGTAGAGGCCATCCACCTCAACCCATCAAATAGTGATTCCACCTCACGGCCAGACATGACAAAACCATCATCATATTAGTCTCTACCCAAGCCTTCCAGGGCTCCAGAGCATTTGTTCCAACCAAGGCTTCCAAGGCTAGTAACTCAACCCAAGCTAAAGGAAACATGAGAACCAACCAGAAACGAATAAATAAACCCACAACACCATGATTATCCAGGAAATGGAAAGGCTAGGCAAATCCACTGTCAATCCAGACAATCCTCCATGCCAGTGAAAAATCATGACCAATAAACCACATGCATATGCCATGCATGCCAAAATTAGTGAGGAAAACAAACATGCAACTAGGTACCTACAAGAAAAACCCACTATAGTTGTTGATCCCAATGTCCTCTTGCACTTTCCTTCTCTTCCTTTGCCTTCTTGCTCCAAAAATCCAAGTATGACACACTCCTCCAAGAGTGCTCCAAGAAAACTCTAAGTTTCCAAGAATATGAGAAAGAGAGAGAATAGAAGACAATTCCACCAAAACCTGTCAACAACTTAACCACTAACCCTCATAAGCCTTTTTATTAATGAGGCCTCTAATTTCCTCATTTTCCATTGTTTTCCTTCAATTTCCTCCTCACATGCAACCTGTGACCTTTCACCTTACTTTTCTTCTAATTTCCATTATTTTCATAAATAAAATGCCAATAAATGCCTCATGCCTTTACAAAACCTTTGTCATTGCCTTTTCCAATTTCCTTAGCCATAGTAAACTGAATGAACACTCACTAGGATGTTTTCCCCACCATTTAGCTTGGAATACATGTCCCATGACTGTGGTCTTATATATTTTTACATGAATTTTTTACCAAAGTTGATACATGTTTCTTCATCATTGGCGGGTTTCTCAGCACTTCCGGCATTTCCCACTCTATCAATGTAGGTGTTGTCTCTGCATCACTAACCAACATGTCCTGCCAACATCAATAGCTTGATCATGATCATCTTAATATCAAATTAAACTAAAGATATATAAATCTAATTCGATACGATCCCCATCTATGTTAGCCAATTTCAACTTACAAGGAGAACTCCTTTCATACTATTTCATCAAAATTTCAAATTCTCTATCTTTATCTACAGAGGCCGCAAGTAAGGCATCCACAAGATTATGTGTGATGTTGGGGTCATTCCGCGCTGTGTTCCTCTATTATTTTCTCTAACAAGTGGTCTTATTCCTCATGCAACTTCTTCATCCAACAGTGGAAACCTTGTAAGTCCATCCAATCTAAATAAGGTATGTGATCTCCAATGCTAAATAACCAAGTAACAAAAACTTTCTTTAACCATTGAACAAAAATCTCTTAAATCGTGCTTTAAATACTTTCTCTCGAAGGCCATCCTACAGATTATAGCTATCAAAATGGATGACATGGTTTTGTTGATGTGTATGGAAAGCTAATCAGTTGAATCAATAATAGAGAAAATCATCATAGGGACCTCCTCTTCTCTAATAAAGTTGAAGTAGTCTAAGTGCTTGGAGCACAACAACTCCAAAGCGCAAAGTTTACGCATGTGCCTCTTGTAAGGGTTATACAAAGTAAAGGCGATGTCTGCAAAATTGAATGATAAATGATTCAAAGTAGCTAATGGAGCTTTATTCACGAAAATAAGATCGCGGGTTAGTGATGCAGGTGCATTAGGTCGAGCACATAAAAATGATAAGTTATTAAAGTCAAACCAAGATCCTAGCAATGTGATGAATTGATCACATGTCAAGGCTAAAACATTTTAAAGTTTAGTTGTGAAAAGTTTTTAATATTCAGTTCAGATTAGTTTAGACTATCTAGTTAAAATAAGTGATTTTATAGTTAGTAGGTAGTTAGGGCTAAGGGAATTCCTTCACATCCATGAACTCATTCCTTGGACAATGTTTTTCAGTTCTGGAGGGAGGAGGAACATTTTTGGTTGCTGGAATTTTTGGTGTGAGATTGAAGTGAATTGAACAACATTTCTTAGACCAGTGGCTTTTGTATCAGCAAATCAAATCTGTAAGTGTGTGTGAGATAATTATTTGCATATCTGTTTGTGAGGTTTGTGAACCATAATATTAATATCTGGAGATCGAAATTGATTTGGTCTTTAAATTGTTGTGTTGAATGAAGAATTCCTGCGTTGTATTTTCTTTGTTATTTTTATTTAAATGAACCTGGAGAATCATGTTTTAGTTAATATTCTAGTCCAATACTTTTTCATCCAAGATTATGTATTGGAAAGAGTCATTTTACATTACAGATATGAGAATACAGATCACTATGAATCAAGCCAACATAAGAAAGAAAATTCGTAAAGGAAAACCGTCATAAAATTTGCAGGTCAATTTCTGATCAAAGGAAGACGAAATTCGAAATTCTGGAATCTGGATTTTATGCAGAGTAAGGTCTATTTGGTAACATGTGAGAAATTTTTCGAAAAGAGCCTTGGTTGGGGAGTTACGAAGGGATCTTTAAACTGTGTTTTACAGACTATGTAGCTAGAAAAAGATTTGTTGTTCCCCCTATAACAACACTATAGTTTGCAATGAAAGCAATGATTTGTTGTTCCTCCTGTAACAACATTGTAGTTTGTTGTGAGAGAAATTATTTGTTGTTTCCCCTATAACAACGCTATAGTTTGTTGTGAGAGCAATGATTTGTTGTTCCTCCTATACCAACACTGTAATTTGCTATGAGAGCAATGATTTGTTGTTCTTCCTGAAACAACACTGTAGTTTTCTGAGAGAGAAATGGTTGATGTTCCTCCTGTAACAACACTGTAAGCTGCTGAGATAGCAGCCATCAATTTGTGGTATCAGAGCCTTAACTTTGTTGGTCTCTATAGTATACATAGATGAATAGACGCACAGGAAGGGCACGAGGTCACGGAAGCTGTCATGAAACCAGCTCAAGAAAAGATAGAAAAGATAGATCAATGCCTTAGAATTCAACCTCTTGGATGATTCAAAGGGAAAAACCTCCTTTCTATATATAGGAGTCTAAGGAGTCACAATATAACACAGCCGTCCTAACAATAATAATATAAAGCCACAAAAATAACAATGGAGGGATTCTGTGGCGCATAGTAATAAAAATATGGGGACAATAGGGGCACAACAATATTAATAAGGGATACGACTACAATAGTAATGGGTTAATCACTAGTATTATAGGGACCTAATAGAGGTAGGCCCATGGGTAATGTAGAACTCCAAGAAGAGATAAGGAGATTGCTAGTTCGGTTAGAAGCCATGGAAGTAGGGATACAATGGGATCTTGAAGGTGGAGATGTTAGTGAGGCCGAAGAGTAACTTGAAGAAGGAGGAGCAACACCTATTGAAGAAGTTGTTGAGATTAAGTTGTTGGGAGAAATATTGGGCTCAAGTTCAAGGCCAAAGCCTAAAATCTCTCTTTATGATGGCAGTTTGAAAGATGAGAATCTACTAGATTGGATCAGTGAGATGGATAAGTATATTGAGTATGAGGAAATTAACGAGGATAACAGAGTCAAGTTTGTTGTGACAAGGTTGAAAGGCCATGCTGCACTATGGTGGGACAATGTATAGGTTGAAATAAGGAACAAGGACAAACCATTGATCAAGAGATGGGATAGAATGGTGGCAAAGATGAAGAGTAAGTTATTGCCAAAACGATAACCAACTAACTCTTTACAAACAGATGAAAAATCTTAAACAAAAGATAATGACAGTGAGGGACTACACCGAAGAGTTTTACAAGGTGCATTTGAGAGGAGACAATGTAGAAGATACCTCGAAGAAGACAATAAGGTATATCAATGGTTTGAGGTTAGCTATCCAAGATGAAATCAACATACTTTCTTCAAGGACAATAGAGGAAGCATACCAATGTGCCTTGAAGGTAGGAGAAAAGATATCTAGGAAGAAAAGCTCTGGTAGAGGATGTGGTTTTTCTAAAGGGAAAGGACAGAAAAAAGGAAGAGGAAAGTTTCATGCGCAAAAGAATGATGAAGGCAACTCAAATCAGTAAGGGCAGTCAGAGAAAGAAGGTGGCAGCAGAGGAGGAATACCTTACCAGAGAGGTAGAGGTAGAGGAAGAGGCAGAGAGACTGTCTACCAGTGTTGCATATGTAACAAATTGGGTCACCGATCTTTTGAATGTATTGAGAATGAAAATACAGGACAACGAGGTGCATACATAGCTCAAACTGAGGCAGTAGAGGCACAAGTACCCGAGGTAGAGAATGTGCCAGAGACTGGAGAGGTGTTTATGATGCACAAAGTCCTGTTAAAACTAGCAAAGGAGACTATTGAACCATTACAAAGGAAATCCTTATTCAAGAAAATGTGTAAGGAAAAAGGAAAATGATGCAAATTGGTGATTGACAACGAAATTACGAACAATATAGTCTCCCAAGAAATGGTGTAAAAATTGGGATTGAAAAAGATTAAGCACCCCACACCTTATAAGGTATCGTGGTTGCAAAAAGGACACCAATTATTGGTGCATTAACAAAGTGAAATTGAGTTTCAGATAGGCAGGTATAAAGACAAGGTGCTTTGTGACGTAATTCCAATGGATGCTTGTCACATTCTTTTGGGTCGCCTATGGTAGTTTGATAAGAAGGTGACACATGATGGAGAGAGAAATTGTCATACATTTGAAAAGGATGACATCAAGCACACTCTTGTACAATTGAAATACGAAGGTACAACTGAAACAAGTATCCCAAAAGCACTGCTACTTACTGGAAAGGAATTTCTACAACAAATGGAAGAAGAAGAGGTAATATGTGCAATGGTTTGCAAGCCAAAGGTAGTACTTCTGCACACTGAAATTGTAGATTTACCTATTGAATTTCAGGAGTTGTTGCATGAATTTCATGATATTGTAGTTGATGAATTACCAAGTGAGTTTCCACCCAAAAGAAGCATCAATCCTCACATTGACTTGATAATGGGAGCAAGTCTTCCGAACAAGGCTACATATCGAATGACATCCAAAGAGAATGAGGAAGTGAGGAAGCAAGTTCAAGAATTGTTGGACAAAGGACTAATAAGAGAAAGTTTGAGTATGTGTGTCATACCTACAATACTAAGTCCAAAGAAGGGTGGAGAATGGAGAATGTGCACTGACTCTAGAGAAATCAACAAGATCACCATTCATTACAAGTTTCCATTGCCATGGATGGATGATATGATGGATTTCTTGGGTGGAGCAACTTACTTCTCAAAGATTGACCTAAAAAGTGGTTATCATCAAATTTGAATCAAAGAAGGAGACGAGTGGAAGACAACTTTCAAGACCAATGAAGGCTTCTATGAGTGGATTGTCATGCCATTTGGCTTGTCAAATGCACCCAATACCTTTATGCGACTGATGAATGAAGTCTTGAAGGAGTTCATTGGTAATTTTGTCATTGTTTACTTGAATGACATTTTGATTTTTAGTCAAACTAAAGAAGATCACTTAAGACATTTGAAGTATGTTTTAGAGATATTGTAGGAAGAACAACTATTGGTTAACATGAAGAAGTGTTCTTTTATGAAGAGTGAGCTTGTATACTTGGGTTTTTTCATTTCTAAGGATGGCTTGAAAATGGATTTGGAGAAGATAGAGGCAATTGTAAATTGGCCCTCACCTAAGAACATTTTCGAGGTGAGAAGTTTTCATGGCTTAACTATCTTCTAGAGAAAATTTATCAGGAATTTAAGTGGCATTTGTGCACCTATCATTGACACCATCAAGAATAATTGGCAGCCATTTTATTGGACAACAACAATAGAAAAAAAAATTCAACTATTGAAGAAGAAGATCACTGAGAAGCCAGTGTTGAAGTTGTCAGACTTCAATCAAACCTTTCAAGTGAGTTGTGATGCTAGCGGGACATCCATTGGAGTTGTACTGAGCCAAGAAGATAATCCCATTTCATATTTTAGCGAGACGTTAAATGAGTCAAAACAAAAATACTCTTCCTATGACAAAGAATTTTATGCGGTGGTTCAAACTTTGAACCATTGGAGGCATTACTTGATGTCTAACGAGTTTCTTCTATACACGGATAATTCTGCCTTACAATACATTATGCAGCAACATAAGTTAAATCATAAACATGCAAAGTGGGTGGAGTTCCTTCAAAATTTCACTTTTGTTTTGAAGCACATAGTGGGAAGGAAAATAAGGTTATCGATGCCTTGAGTAGGAGATGCTTAATCATGCAGGAAAGTTAAATACAATTTTTATGCTTTGATTATTTGAAGGACTTATATGACATTGATGTTGATTTTAAAGAAGCTTTTGTAGCATGTAATAATCTAGTCAATAGGGACATCAGTCCATGGAAGGAGTTTATGTTGCAGGATGGGCTATTGTTCAAGCACAATCAGCTATGTATTCCCAATTTCTCACTGAGGGAAAACTTGGTCCAAGAAAAACATAATGGTGGGTTGGCTAGAAACTTTGGTGTTGAGAAAACACTTGGGTAGCTGAGTCACTTCTCTTTTTGGCCTAAGATGAAGGCAAATGTACAAAGATACATGAGTAAGTGCATGGTATGTCAACATTCAAAAGGGAGAAGTCATAATGCTTATGAGCCAGAGTCACCTCTAGGAATTGGCATTTCACCCATTTTTAATAGAGCAGATTTGTATCCCCACATAGTTGGTGATGTGGATCAAGCTTATGTGAATCTTGACAAGGATGAAGGAAAGGAACAACATTGGTTGAAGCAAATTCTTTTGGAAAAGAGTTTAGAGGCTGAACATATTTTGGATACATGTGTTGCCAAGAAGACCAGAAGGAAAGAATACTTGGAATATCTTGTGAAGTGGAAAGACCGTCCGATGGAGGATTCTACTTGGATGGATGAAAAAAAACTACAGAAAGCAATTCATTCTATAGAAGATCTTATGAGTAGGAGCTCATAAAATTTTCTTTCTTGGGGAGTCTAATGCAGGTGCATTAGGCCGAGCACATAAAAATGACCAAGAGCCTAGCAATGTGATGGATTGATCACATGTCAAGGCTAGAACATTTTAAAGTTTATTTGTGAAATTTTTTTGATATTCAGTTAAGATTAGTTAAGAATATCTAGTTAAAAGAAGTGAGTTAGTGGGTAGTTAGGACTAAGAGAATTGCTTCACATCCATGAACTCATTTATTGGACAATTTTTTTTAGTTTTGGAGGGAGGAGGAACATTTTTGGGTGCTGGAAGTTTTGGTGTGAGATTGAAGTGAATTGAACAACATTTCTTAGACCAATGGCTTTTTGTATCAGCAAATCAAATCTGTAAGTGTGTGTGAGACAATTATTTGCATATGTGATTGTGAGGTTTGTGAACCATAATATTAATATCTGGAGATTGAAATTGATTTGGACTCTAAATTGCTGTGTTGAATGAGGAATTCATGTGCTGTATTTTCTCTGTTATTTACATTTAAATGAGAACATGGAGAATCATATTTTAGTTAATCTTCTAATCCTGCACTTTTTCATCCAAGATTTTGTATTGAAAAAATTCATTTTACATTACATATTCGAGAATACAGAGCATTATGTATCAAGCTAACAGAAGAAAGAAAATTTGTAAAGGAAAACCGTCATCAAATTTGTGGACCAATTTCTGATTAAAGGAAGACAAAATTTAAATTTCTGGCATCTGGATTTTGTGCAAAGAAGGGTCTATTTGGTAACTCATGAGCAATTTTCCAAAAATACCCTTGGTTGGGGAGTTACAAAGAGATCTTTAAACCGTGTTTTACAGAATGTGTGGCTGGAAAAAAATGATTTGTTGTTCCTCCTGTAACAACACTGTATTTTGTTATGAGGGCAATGATTTGTTGTTCCTCCTGTAACAATGTTGTAGTTTGCTGAGAGAGCAATGATTGTTGTATGTTATGAAACCAACTCAAGAAAAGATAGAAAAGATAGATCAACGCCTTAGAATTCAGCCTCTTCAAGGGGGCAACCTCCTTTACATTACATAAATGAACAATTCTTGGATGATACAAATGAAAATACCTCCTTTCTATATATAGGAGTCTAAGGG